>ML280898.1:65618-127401 GCA_005239495.1 Nicotiana undulata
CGAGCATATATATATATATATGCTCGTCCAAAGTGTGGACTTGTGCGAACTCATTCAGAATTTTAGCCTATTATGTAATTTTCCAAATGACTTTGACTTAGGCCTCTCCTTGGACCCTACATTACTTATTATATGACTTATACACTTATTACACTATCCAATTAATTTCCATTACATTAATAGCACATAATGTATTATAATTAGCCCACCTAGCACCACGAAATCCTAAATTACTTAGCGAAATTTTTCGGGGCCTTACAATCGAATTAAGCGAGCACGATATAACATATCATCCGCGAACATCAATAAAGTCGCAAGTACTCGCCGACTTTAGTGCCAAAATAATGCCTAAGGTTGACCGGGAAGCCTCCTGTACCTCCCCCAAGTTACCCGACCTATGGGTTCTGTACACCGATGGTGCCTCCAACGCGTCATGATCTGGACTGGGACTCGTATTCGAGGTCCCAACAGGCAAAGTCATCCGTCCGTCCATACGGTGCCCCAATATGACTAACAATAAGGCCGAGTATGAGGCCATAATTGCAGGACTGAAACTAGCTCTCAAATATGGAGCACAACGAGTCATCCTCTGATATGACTCACAACTCGCCATCAACCAAGTCACAGGACTTTCCAAATCAAAGAACAAAGACTACAAAAATATCAAGCTGAAAGCCTGAGTTCGACGAATGCCAACTCGACCAGATACCCAAAACACATAACATCGAGGCAAACGGCCTCGCTAAATTAGCAGCGACTACCAAGAACATAATAGGAAAAGAAAACGTGGTCACCCTCCTCCATTCGTCAATAGACCAAATTGAGGTACACACTATAAACTTGACTTGGGACTGGCGCAATCGTATTATGTCATATTTGCAGGACGAAGTGCTACCACCCGACAAAAAACAAGCCAAGAAGCTTCGAATGCAGGCGAACAGATACAACATCA
Organism: Nicotiana undulata; assembly: GCA_005239495.1. Classification (NCBI taxonomy): domain Eukaryota; kingdom Viridiplantae; phylum Streptophyta; class Magnoliopsida; order Solanales; family Solanaceae; genus Nicotiana; species Nicotiana undulata. Next base: position 66,571 of record ML280898.1, read on the forward strand.
TCAACCATGACTTGTACAAAAGAACATTTGGCGGTCCCTTGGCGAAATGCCTAGGACCAAACCAAACTAGGTGCGTCCTCGAAGAAGTACAAGAAGGCCACTGTTGATCCCACACCGGCAATCGATCCCTCCTTAGATACCTCATACGAGTGAGCTATTACTAGACCAACATGAAAAAGGAGGATGCCGACTTCGTTAGAAAGTACGAGCAATGCCAAAAATATGCTCCAATGATTCACCAAGCGGGCAAGCACCTTCACTCAGTCACATCGCTTTGGCCGTTCATCAAATGGGAAATGGACATCGTCGGACCCCGTCCAGTGGGATGAGGTAATGTAAAATTTCTTTTGGTTTTAACTGACTATTTTTCAAAGTGGGTAGAAGAAGGTGCATTTGCCCAAATACGCGAACGGGAAGTTATCACATTCATATAGAGGAACATCATATGCCGCTTCGGCATCCACAAAGAAATCAGTTGTGACAAAGGACCCTAGTTCACTGGAAAAAAGACCGTTGAATTCTTCGAGAAATGGAACGTGAAGCGAATACTCTCCACGCCATATCATGGTGCAGGAAACGGTCAGGCAAAATCCTCCAACAAAACAATACTAAACATCATGAAGAAGATGCTCGAGGATGCCAAAGGACTGTGGCCAGAACTGCTACCGGAAGTGATATGGGCATACCACACCACGCCAAAAACAAGCATAGGAGAAACCCCATATTCACTAGTCTATGAGACTGATGCAGTGATACCAATCGAAGTTAGTGAACCAAGTTTGAGATACTCTAACGAGAGCGTACCAAGTAACGATGAGAGCAGGAAGCAAGACCTCGACGAAACAGACGAGCGGAGGGACATGTCCTACATAAGAATGATAGCTCAAAAATAGCAAGCAGGACGGTACTATAACAAAAAAACCAAAGTCAGGCCACTCAAGGTCGGGGACTATGTACTCAAAGCCAAAACACAAGCGAGCAAAGACCCACAGGAAGGCATACTGGGAACCAATTGGGACGAGCCATACAAAATCATGGCAGAAGCAAACAAAGGGTCATTCCAACTAGAAACAATGGAGGGAAAACTACTACCAAACAATAAGAACGTCTCCCACCTCAAATACTTCAACTTCTGAAGACAGGCGTCCCCCAAGTCGTACTCTTTTTCCCTCACCCGAGTTTTGTCCCAATTGGGTTTTCTCGAGGAGGTTTTTAATGAGGCGACGAAGAGGGCATCTCGAAGTTCAGGTGTTAGGTTCACCGCTCGGCCTATCGACTACTTCTCCAGGTAGAACAATGAAGGGACCAGATGGACTGGGACTTCTCGAATGTATGTATGAACCGAACAGAAACATGTAAGATTCTACAATGAATGAATAAATAAAGAAGTACATGATATTCTTACACAACTCCACCAAGTTTACACATCACTCAACGCAAAGAATATACATTCGACCTCGATCGAATCAACTTACATTCGACCTCTCTTGAATTAACTTACATTCGACCTTGCTCGAATTAACTTATATTCGACCACGTTCGAATTAACTTAAATTCGACCTCGTTCGAACAAACACAGGAAATGTACATTCGACCTCGCTCGAATTATTTTCCAAGTCTACACTCGACCTTGTTCAAGTCGACTTACCTCCGACCACGTTCGAATTAACTTAAATTCGACCTCGTTCGAACAAACACAGGAAATGTACATTCGACCTCGCTCGAATTATTTTCCAAGTCTACACTCGACCTCGTTCGAGTCGACTTACATTCGACCACATTCGAATTAACTTATATTCGACCTCATTCGAATAAACACAGGAAATGTGCATCCGACCTCGCTCGAATTATTTTCCAAGTCTACACTCGACCTTGTTCGAGTCGACTTACATTCGACCACATTCGAATTAACTTATATTCGACCTCATTCGAATAAACACAGGAAATGTGCATCCGACCTCGCTCGAATTATTTTCCAAGTCTACACTCGACCTTGTTCAAGTCGACTTACCTCCGACCACGTTCGAATTAATTTATATTCAACCGCGTTTGAATTAAAAAAGGAAATGTACATTTGATATCGCTCGAATTATTTTCTAAGTCTACATTCGACCTCGTTCGAATCAACTTACATTCGACCGGCCGAAAGTTACAGACTTTTTCACAAAAGGAGACACTCACGGAAAAGAAAAAGTAAAGAAGACCGAAAATACACAACAAAAGATAATTGTTCCATTTCAATAATTCCATTCCAATACATCTTACAAAGGGCTTAAAAGACGCCCCTACAAAAAAGAAAATAACATAACACAAAAAATAAAAACCAAGTACAAAACTTCACACCACATCGTTCCCCCATCACCAACGTCACCGGCATACTCATCGTCGTACCATGGGTTGGAGGCAAGCCCGTCTAAGGCATCTTCACCATCTCCCCCCCCCCTCTCCCCCCCCCCCCCGGGCTTACCGGGGTCATAACCACAGACATCACGAGCTGCACGTGCCTTGACATGAACATCCTCGAACTCCGCCTCAGAAACCTTTCTGGCCATCATCAGAGCCCTGTATATGTCAAGTTGGGCCTCAGCGTGAACCCACCTTTCATACAACTCCCGTGACACACATTGATCGGCAGAAGTATGAGAAGTAGACGGTTGTTGCGCCTTCTCGGCTCTTAGAGCGGCAATCTCCTCATTCAGGTCACACAGTTCCGCCTCCAAACCCCCTATTCGTTATTCAAACCTTCCCTCCTTGAGCGCCGAAGCTTCCGCCTCATTAGCTGACTTAGACTTGCAAACACAGAGGGTACCCCCTAGTGTAGCCGCCTCTACCGTAGCGGGCATTCTGGCTCTCTCAACTCGATCCAACTCTTCAATCCTGGCGTTCAACTCGCCCCTCAAGCTGATGGCCCTAGCCTCATTTTGCTCGAGCTCGACCCTTAAAGACGCCACATGCGCCTGAAGGTCATCATTCTCGTCCATCACTCCCTTGCTCACCTCGAGCTCATCTTCCTTAGCTCTCAGCGCCCCCTCAAGCACGTTGCATCTGCCGATGGCCCTCATAAGCTCCCCATTCTTCTCCCTCAGCTCCTCATCTTTCTGCTTGAGCTCATAGTGAAGCTCCTGAAATTGGTTGTCCTCGCCAAGTACGTTGACCAGTGTTCAGTGCTTAGAACGGTATTCTCTGTACTTGGATTACATCTTCTTAAAGAGGGACGTCCTTTGCTCTTCCCCCCGATCACGCTTAATCTCTAAGATGAGGGTTTGACATACAAAAGAAGATAGGTCAGCGAAAGTAAACTACACATACCAAGTGAACTAACTTAACACGGGAAAAGTAAACTTACTCGCAGGGCCATGATAGATATGCCCAATGTCAGATTCGCATCCTTCAGCATCTACAACATTCTATTCTGGTAGTCCGCACACAAAGGAGTGAAGGTCGGCACCTCCCGTTTTGAGTTAACCAAAAGGTTATAATCTACGAGGATGACTATGTTCCGATTAGGACCCTCCGTCCTTATCTCCACTCGGGTGAACCTCTCCTCAAGGCCTGCACCTCCTCGGGGTCGATAGCGGATCCCGACCCATCATCTTTTACGAGGAAGGTTTTATCTCTCCTGTCTGCTGATGATGAGCCGACCTCGACTGTTCGTACACGCTCCCACCTATCGCGAGTCCCTTCAACATCTGACGGCCTCCCTTCCGTGATGATATTCGGCGTGGGAGCAGCCTCAATGCCCAGCAAGGGCTCCGCATCCAAAACAATGGGCCTCTCTGACTCAGCATAAAAAACACCAATCTTTCCAGTCTCCACCCTCTGCCTTTTGCTAGGTACCGCCTCCTCCTCGCCATGAGACGACTCGTCAATCAGGTGCAAGACGGGGTAGGCAGAGGTCTCAGCCGAAGTGATGGCCGCCTGTGGGACGAAATCGCTCAACGGCGGAGCTAGAGTTTGATCATCTCGTACGGACTCGGCCAGTACGAATTGCATTTCAGTCGAAGCGACTGCCTGGCTGAATGCGGGCACCGGAGCCTTTGCCTTCTTGGAAGCTCGCCGACCTGGCACAAAAAGGAAATTATGTTAGAAGACGACAATGGATGGCAGTAAGCTATAACGAAGATGAAAGGGTCGCGAAATTGAGAATCACTTACTAGTCAAAGGTTTGGGCCCAAACCGCTTATTAAAGGATGCCTAGTCGCAAATTCCCATAGTATGAGGTAAGACGCGAGTTACCCAGTCTTCAATGTCAAAAGCCAAGTAAGGGGGACGTCTCTCAGCTGAAAGTTGAAAGACATGAGCGATTCAAAAACAAAAAAAAAGAGGGGGATAATCAAAACATATTACTGGTGGTAAAAGACTCTTACGGTTGAAGTTCCAGTGCTCGAGGAACCCAGTTGGGTCCGCCATTACGTGCTCTGTTCTAACAAAGAAGTAGCTGCACCAGAACCGACGACTTGCTTTGTCGTCCATCCCCGCCACCAATCCTTTAGTCTCGCGATGGCGAAGATGAATCGGCGTGCCCCTGTAAAAACTAGGCGAGAAGAGGTGTAACAGATGACAGATGGAGACCTCGCAGCCGGCCAACTCTGTGAACTTCGCCAACATCATAAAGATTATGTACAAGTAAGTGGAAAGTTGCGCCGAGAAGACGTCGTAGAAGCGGAAAAACTCCTCAGCTAATGGAGGAAGAGGAAAAGAGTAACCCACCAAAAACGGGTAGACGTAGAAAGCGCAATACCTAGGCCGATGGACTTGTATCACATCGTTCCCCGCCAGAACGATATCGATATGGGAAGGGATACGGAATTTGGACCGGAGGGCGGATATTTACTTCGGCCCCATATCAGATAGTACATGCTCAGGAGCAAGGGTGGCCTCTTTTGGGAAATCATTTCTAATCGACGGATTGCGAGAAACAACCTCTTCCACAATGGGAAAACTTTCGTCTTCCGCAACCGTGGGTTCGCGCCGCTGGAAGGCATGGCCACCGACAATGGGGTGACATTGGAGACTACGTCAGAAGTATGAGTCAGATTTGTCATTTTTGCAGTAGCACGTACATGGCGGAGCCGGAAATAAATAGTATCTACGGGAGAAGAAATCAGAAGCTAGAGCCAAAGAACAAGAGGAAATCGGAAACAAGGACTAAAGAAGAAGCAGAAGAGTGATCAAGGTGCAAATGAAGCTTGAAGTGCGAAAGTTTCATTAGGTATTCCCTTTTTCTCTATTTATAGGTTATTGTGACGCCCAAATCGATGCAAGGAACCGTCAGTGGCACTAAAACCGAAGCAACAGAGGCTCTGGAAACAAGGCAGTGCATTTGGAAGATGCGTAATGTTGACGCACATGGACATGACATCATCTTGTGTCAGTCACGCCAACCATGACCCTTTAGGCGACAAGTCACCAGTTCCATATCGACCAACTTAACTTAGTCACCACGTCAGAATCTCTTTTGATCAGATGCAGATAAAGTCCGATCATCGAGGACATCTAAGAGGAAGACCTTGATAAGCGGAGGAACCAACTGTATGGGTCAAAATTCGGTCGAGTTTAGCGAATGCAAACAGACGAGCTGAGGCCGAGGTCGAGCACGGTCCAGCGGCGAGAAGCTTCCAGTAGAGAGACCAATGCCGAGGTCGAGTAAAGAAGAAAGAGCAGTAACAGTTAGAAAAATTTTAGAATTACGGAAAGGAATATTCCATTGAATATTCCTCCAACTGTACTTTTTAGGATTTCTTAGAAATATCCCTTATAAATAGGAAGAGATAGGGAATAAAGGGGGATCTTCACTTTTCTGATAAAAATATCTTGTAAATGGTTGACTAGAAAGAATATACAAAAAGCTTGTCTTGTCTCCTCTGTTTGATTCCATTGTTAAACATTCCTCTTTTACTCACAAGATCCAAGAATACTTTAACCATCTTCATAGTCTATTGTCAAACGTTATTGTTAGAGGAAGGAATCATCCAACTCATTCAACATTTGAGTGACAAATTCCTTCTTATTACATTTAATGTCATTTGTCACATTTATTGCATGTTTTTATCCTCATATTTATTAATAATCATTGAGCATTAACTTTGCATCCACTGACTTGGATACGGTCACATACCATCGATATAATCAAACTTCAGATCTAGGATCTATTACATTTAACTAGGATTCACTCATTATCTTCTTATTTAATTAATTTAACAAAAATAGCTTAAAACTTTTTGGTCAAACAATTCTAAACTTAGAAATTAAGTATTCATATTTGTTGAACCTTTTTTCGTAGATTAGCACTACTTTAAATATTAAAACTCCGGATGAGTTATTATTAAGTTATAAATGAATGAAATAAGTATTTTCTTTGATGTGTAAAATAAATAATTAAATCGGTTAAGTAGCAAAAGAATGCAATTCAAGTATTTTCCAAAATGATCATATAAGTAAAAATAGTTTCAAATGAAAAAACTCCAAGCGTTCAAATATTTTTCCATAAGAAGTGCATTAACGGTGAAAGAATAAGAGAGTAAGATCAGTTATTGTGTAATATTAAGAATCAAATCGGTAAAAATGCAATCTGAAACAATAAACATGAAGCAGTAGAAGAAAAATTATATTCTATATAATTTGTCATTGACTATTATTTTTATTTTTTTGTCAACATTCTTACAAATTGAACTCCCAATGTTTTTTTAATATATTTAGTTGTTTGTTGTAAAATATTTATTAATCATTCACTTTAGTAACATGTACCTTTTTTCGAAGAGCCATAGGGCAAAACTATCATTCCCGAATCTCAAATAGATCAAGGGATTATATTTTTTTAATTTGTGTTATTTGCCAAATCTTTGATCGATTGTGGTAAGTAATTTTTGTGTTACTTTTTTGTTTTTGATATTAGATACAAAATAATAATAATTTTTACAAGATATTCCATATAATTCTAAGGACTTCTACTCTCAAACACTTTATTGTTTGGTTTTAGAATTCCATACGAATTCTTATTAGAAAGAGGTTTTAATATTACAATTTTGTCCAACTTGTCAATGAATTGCTCAAGTTTAAAGAGTATAAAAGTCTGTCAGGATTTGACTATTCAATATTTAGCGAAGAACATTCGTGTTTTCATTATATATATATAACGTAGATTATTCAAGGATTTAACTAATAATTCAAATTAATACGAAAGACTTATTCAATAATAATACATGATTAACATGGTGTTTGTTCTAAAACGACCGTTTTTCTCCTAGAAGCTATATAGAGAGACTGTGACACAAATTATTCTTCTGTAATAATAATTCACAGTCCAAATTTATTTATTGGTTTTTGTCCTTTGTGGAGATACGTGTACTATGAATCTACATGATATTTAATAATTAATCTTTTGAAATATGAAAATCTCAGGCATCACCTTCCTCAGTTCGTTCCTTCCCCCCCCATTCATTGTCATTCACTGCAATGCAAAGGCACGCCGCTCCCCCTTTAATCTCTCTCTAATTAGTCCTACATTTATCTTTCTTCTTCAACCATTTTTACATCGAAGAGAAAACCATTAAAGACTTTCCCATCAGTTTCCCCGCCCTTGTTGCCTTGTCTTTCTTTCTTTCACATCCAAATCCAAAAATCCAATATTTTTATTTTCTTTGAATAGTAAAAGATCCTATCTTTTTTGAAAAGTAAAAGATCCAATTTTTCTTGAAAAAGATATGTAAAGGAAGAAAAAGGAATCAACCTGAGCAATTCCATTTAGTATTGTCTAAATACGCTGTATTTATTTCCTTTTAAATGGATCTTTGCGTTTTCAGTTTCAGTTCCCAAAAGGGCTTTTGGTTTCTCAAACATAGCCTTTTGTATTCAGCTTCTCTTTAATATTTTTTTAACCTTTTTTTGTTGGAAAAGTTTAAGATGAGTGTAACCAAGTCCCAGGTTTGGCAACCTTGTAAAAAGAAGAGGATTTAACAAAATATTTATTTATTTAATAAGGTTGTAGGATCTGTAAGAAGATAGATAGATGGGTTCAAGATCAAATAATGGAGGAAGTGGGAGGACTAGGGTGGGAAGGTATGAGGTAGGGAGGACACTTGGGGAGGGTACTTTTGCTAAGGTCAAATTTGCAAAGAATGTTGAGACTGGTGATAATGTTGCCATCAAGATTCTTGATAAAGAGAAGGTCATGAAGCACAAGATGATCGGTCAGGTATATGTTGAGGCGGTTGACCCTTCTTTTTTTATTTCTTCCTTGAATTTATCATGAATATATAACGGAGGAAAGATGTGATATTTTATTTTATTCATGTTGGCCCAGCCTATGTACTCAATTGTTTTTGTCTGAAATTCATGTTGATTTTGATTACTTATTATTAATGGAGATATTTTATTTTATTCATGTTGGCCCAGCCTATGTACTCAATTGTTTTTGTCTGAAATTCATGTTGATTTTGATTACTTATTATTAATGGAGATTTTTTATTTTATTCATGTTGGCCCAGCCTATGTACTCAATTGTTTTTGTCTGAAATTCATGTTGATTTTGATTACTTATTATTAATGGAGATATTTTATTTTATTCATGTTGGCCCAGCCTATGTACTCAATTGTTTTTGTCTGAAATTCATGTTGATTTTGATTACTTATTATTAATGGAGATATTTTATTTTATTCATGTTGGCCCAGCCTATGTACTCAATTGTTTTTGTCTGAAATTCATGTTGATTTTGATTACTTATTATTAATGGAGATTGCTGGCTTCTTCATATTATGTGTTGTTTCTTTTGTGAAAAGGATTGCTCAAGAGTACATTTAGATGAGTTCTGCAGCCATTGAATTTCGAATTTTTGAGATGTCCCATTTAGATGATCTGAGTTTATTGTAGCTTTAGTTATGCATATAGGTGCACAACATCACAACTCGCAATTACTATGTTAATCTTTGTTGTTTCTGTAGATTAAAAAGTGCAATTGTAACATTTTATGTCCTTTGCAGATTAAACGGGAAATATCAACCATGAAACTTATAAGACACCCCAATGTTATCCGAATGTATGAGGTTAGTATGAGCCTTTTTTCTCTAGCTTTTTCTTTCTCCTAGACCCCTCCCTCCCCTCCCCTCCCTCCCCAAGCAAAAGGAAATGAACAAGCAAAAACTGGAAAGAAAGTGAAAAAGAAGAAGAAAAAAAGGAGGGATTGCAATATCCTGGATTTTCCTTTTGCTTATCACTAGTCTTTTGGGACGATTGTTAGATAAGAATAACTGGAGCAGGTTTCTAAGTATTGCGGCACTGTTTACCTGATCAATGATTCAAACTTCTATCACGTAGGTCATGGCCAGCAAGTCGAAGATATATATTGTTTTGGAATTTGTTACTGGTGGTGAACTGTTTGACAAAATTGTAAGATGCTCTTTCTTGACTCTCTTAACTGCTATTTTCATTCTTTCCATTTGCAACAGGAAATGTGTAAGCTTTTGCTGTTTTGTTGAGGTCAGGCTAGTAAAGGTAGGCTCAAAGAAGATGAAGCAAGAAAATACTTTCAGCAACTTATAAATGCAGTTGACTACTGTCATAGTAGAGGTGTATTCCACAGAGACCTCAAGGTAAGAATTGTTAGTTTTCTACTGAGTAAGTGAAAATAAGGATGATAATGTCCAAGTGGTTTATAATCTTTGCCTTCTCTGATTTATAGCCTGAAAACTTATTGCTGGATGCGAATGGTGGTCTTAAAGTTTCGGATTTTGGACTGAGTGCGCTGCCTCAGCAAGTTCGCGTACGTCAACTTCTTGTCTCTTGCAAAGCTGCTCTTTACTCTGTCTGATTGATGAACAACTGCTATATAATTTGCTGACATTGACTGCATAACTGAATTGAAATGTACCTAAGCTTTAGTTTGTTGATGTGTCTTTTTAGGAAGATGGACTACTACATACAACATGTGGAACGCCAAATTATGTGGCTCCCGAGGTGCTCATTAGTTTGTCCCATAACTCATTTTATTTCTTTTCCTCTGAGCAACAGTTTTGATTCCTATGTTTGCTTCTTGCTAATGTAGGTTATCAACAATAAAGGTTATGATGGAGCTAAGGCTGACCTGTGGTCATGTGGCGTAATCCTCTTTGTACTTATGGCTGGTTATTTGCCTTTTGAAGAGTCAAATCTCATGGCACTGTATAAGAAGGTGTGCTTATTTATTACTGGTCATTCCAAAATATAATCTGCATTATTTCCCTTGAAAGAGAATGTTGAGATGAAGAATTGATTTATTGCAGATACATAAAGCTGAATTTACATGTCCACCCTGGTTTTCCTCTAGTGCGAAGAAACTAATCAAAAGAATCTTGGATCCCAATCCACAGACGGTATGTTTATCTCCCCCCCCCCCCCCCCCCCCCCCCCCCCCCCCCTCCAAGATAAAGGAGGAAATAAAGCAGAAAAATTACACACAACAGATGTGTTTAGTGGTTCTTTGTTTGCACTTGCATTTAGCTTCTCAAATTTTGTTTCATTCCCAAAATTTACTGGGAATTTTATGGAATTTATCATTTGATGACAGCGCATCACATTTTCCGAGGTCATTGAGAACGAGTGGTTCAAGAAAGGGTATCGTCCACCTGTTTTTGAACAGGCAGATGTTAGTCTTGATGATGTCAATGCTATTTTTAGTGAATCTGCTGTAAGTATACTTGTTCCTGTGAAATAAGGCTGCAAGAATTTTGAATTTGTATGCTGATTCCTGTAGAATGAACATTTGATATTCAATAAAATGAGTGGCTCATTTGCCTTTTCATGAACACAGGACTCTTCGAATCTTGTTGTGGAGAGACGGGATGAACAGCCTTCTGCACCACTGACTATGAATGCTTTTGAGCTTATTTCAACTTCTCAGGGTCTCAATCTCAGTTCTCTGTTTGAAAAGCAAATGGTATGTGTTGGTGAAGCTTATGATCTCACACAGAACTTCTCAAGTGGCATAGCATGACGTGCTTATTGATAGATGTTCAAGTGAAGTACTGCTTGGTCACATTTTAAATTGGAAACCACATAAAATTTTCAAATTTTCACTTTCACTTTAAAAATATGCGAACAATGTTGAGCCTTGCAGAAATTAGTAGTTTAAGGATATGGTGAGTATGAACATTTGTTCACCATTGCGTTCTTCCAAGTTGAAACCTATCAGTTCTGTTTAAACCCAAATGTTGCATAGATATAGCTTTCTTGCTTTGTATTAAAATGCAAAATACATGTTAGTTTCCTGGTGTACAATAACACCAATCACTTTGAAGCCCAAAACGAGAAAATAAAAAAAGTAAATATGTGGCATATAGAATTTTCAATGCTTAGCTTTTCAGATGGATCTGGTCCCGGAAGTTTTAAGCATGTGGATTAAGCTAGGTTACTTTTACAGGGGCTAGTCAAAAGGGAGACAAGATTTACATCGAGATGTCCTGCGAATGAAATTGTCTCAAAAATTGAAGAAGCTGCTGTACCTCTGGGCTTCAATGTGAGGAAAAATAACTACAAGGTGAATCAGAAAAGTTATTCTTGTGCTTGATACTTCTTTTTCTTCTATTGTCAATCTTATAAAAGTGATGCGAGTACAACTAATGATGCTCAGAGTTGTTAATAGGTTTTCAAGCATCTCAAATCCTCATCTCATTTTTGTAATGTTCATATTTTTTCTGCATGACAACTGTTAAGTTTCTTCAATCAAGTATATTTAATAAACATATGAGCAAGTCGTGTCATTTGGATCTCAAAGTCCTAATATTTAGTTCTTCGCTATGATTAAAATTTCATTCATGTTATTCCTTCTCTTTTTTTTTTTTTGGTGCCAGATTAAGCTTCATGGGGAGAAGAGCGGGCGCAAAGGTCATTTATCCGTTGCAACCGAGGTATGTTTATTTTGGAGGACCTTCAGGCCAGATATGTTTTTCATTGTCGTTCAGACTTTGTAATACAACTTCCCAACTTTGAGTTTGCTGTAGATTTACGAGGTGGCACCTTCACTATACATGGTTGAGCTTCGCAAGGCTGGAGGAGATACCTTGGAATTTCACAAGGTAAACTTTAATTGGAAGTGTTTGCTGTGTTTATTTCATTGACAGGGGATATCCATTGAAACTGCCTTCCCAACAAACCTGCTAGTTGAAGCGAAACAGATAGCTGGCCGCCTGGCCCTGCTTATTTGTGGATTTTGCTTAATCCCACTCAAGTACTTTATAATTGCTTCTTCGCTATGCATAGAAGACTTTATATGATATATTTGATAGTTGGTCTTACAAGGCATTTTTTTTAAAAATCGATTACTAATGTTTACAAGGGTTACACTGTATTTTTGCACTAGAATATATATATATATATGGCTTTCTGTGGTTTGTCCATGCATGTGTTTTAATGCACATAAACTGATAAAGGTTATTTTGTTATTTTCTTTGTGATACAGTTTTACAAGAACCTGTCTACCGGATTGAAAGACATTGTTTGGCAACTGGGGGAAGGAGGAGAGGAAGTAAAAGATGGTTAGTATACTATGATGACTGCACTGACTTATTACCTACTCTAGAGCTTCTGCCTTTTTAAAATAATTAATTTAAAGTTTTCATCGAGCTATGGAACTGCTGTGTTGGTTTTACTTGTATATGATGGTGCAAATCTCGTCTGATTATGCATGGAAGCTGCAGTTATATTATCATCACAAAGTAACTAATTTTGAGTTCTTATGCACAAGCATCAAATTTATATTTCTTTCTCCTTTCAATGTGTGCAGGTCTCGTCGCAACTTGATTTTGGAGTATGAAGTCAGTGGTTTGCCAATGTGAATAAGCTCTGCAAACAGTGTGCTAGATAATAAATAATGCGTGCTGTAAAAAAGCACTTTTATCACCAGTTGATGTCAAACAGAGTGTTTAAGCATCAACGGGTTTATAATTTTATGTACGATTAAGACTGGGTTTTACATTGCCATTGTTGTCTTATTTGGTGACAAGATATTACGGATCAATACCCCCCAAAATATGTGCTTTTATTGAACTGGAAGTGGTAACAAATTGTGTTATATAACATGTTGCTGGATCCAATTTCTGGATTAGGATGATGGGGTTGGTACTTAATTTTTAATATTTTACTAGTTAATTTGCCCCAATTAAAAAACCAGTACATTGTTTCTATACATATTGCCTGTTTGGCCAAGCTTCTAAAAGTAGTTTATGGTGATAAGCGGTTTGTGTTTGACCTAATTAATTTAAAAAGCCCTTTTGAACAGTAAGGAGTATTTGACTAAGTTTTTAAAAATTATTTTTTTTGAGAGAATTTACTTTTTTCTGTTTATCAAAAATTATTTGTACTTCTCCTCAAAAGTAATTTTTTTCCCTTCTAAACCTTAACCAAAACACCTCAATTTTTGGAAAAGTAGTTTTGACCCAAAAAGAAAGCTTGGCCAAACAGGCTAGCGTAATCTTTTTTTTTTCTTTCTGGCTATACACTGTACAGAGCTGTGTGTTTATTTGTATTTTTTATTTGCAACGAAAACAAAATACAAATCTAAATAATGTCAGGAGGTCTCACAAAATGAAGAAAAGTGAAATATGATAATACAACAATCCTATTTCCAAAGTTAAAAGGTATTTTCAACTTTGGTATCACATAGAGAGCTATTGCTTCCCATTAGGTGTGTACAAACCGAATCGGAAAATTGTACCAAACCGAAAAATTAAACCAAATCGATTAAAAAACCCGACTAGGTTTGGTTTGATTTGGTTTGGTATTGAGTAAAAAAACCTGAACCAAACCGACATATAAATATATAATTTATATATATATTTTTAAGACTTTATATTGAATTTTCTTTAAAAAATATTAAAATATTTGAGATCCTCTCATGTGTTAACATAGAAAGCGTACTACGAAAATTATTGTCATACGACTAAGAAAAGAACTATCATGTATTACTAAAAAAAATTCTCCTATTAGAATATTTTAATAGATCATATATATGTTTGCCAATTTTTTCAATATTTACTAAACACATATTAACTTATCAAAACCTTATCTATAACTTTAACAAAGTAAGATCGAAACTATATTCATGTAACACAAAAACCCGAAAACCCAAAAAACCAGAAAAACCCGAACCAATCCAAACCGATATAATTGATTTGGTTTGGTTTTGATAAAAACCGAACCAACCCGATCCATGTACACCCCTACTTCCCCTCTATATCAACCCGGGATCCAGTGATCCAGTTTGGTTGCACTTTGTGAGGCTTCTTCCACCTCTTGTTTGATGGTCTATGTTAGTGGTTAAACCTATAGGGAATGAATATCATGGATGTTAATACCACCCTAATAAACTTGGCCACCACATAAAGAGTCAGCTACCTTAATAGTACATGCAAAACAAGAACCAAAGTTAGTAAAATATGTCTTTCTCCCCTCTTCCCTAAGGATTTGAGCAGAAAGTGTTATGTATACTTCTTCTCTTGTGATCTTGACCATTTCACCAGTCCACCACGACACCCTTCTCATTACTCCACATAATCCTCATCATTCATCATCATCTAGATTTGGTAGTTCTTACCCTAACATAGGGTATCTGTGACTTGTCACTAATCAAGATCTTCTTTCCTTGAACATCCAGTTCCATAACTGAAGAATAGCCTGTTGATCCAAAGTTAAATTAGCCAAGAATAGCCTACACCGAGGTTAACCGTAACTCTTTACATTGCAAATTGTGTGACATTTTCCTTGAAGGATGTCTCCGGAACACTAGGTGGACAGTTTATTTTCTACATCTTTTAAGAATTTAAATATAAAGGCAAAATACATAGATAGCCCCTTTAAATTCCATTTAAGCACCTATTGAACACTTCAAGTGTGTCTAAATTGCGTCAATTAAACATTTCTTGATGACATGGAATAACGCGTGTCTCTCACGCATATTGGATGTTAAATTTGATCCGGAGTCTACAACTTTGACAAGTATAAGTGGACCCCACCTTTTCTTCAACTTGGAAGAGAACCGTTTTTGAGTTGCACTTTTCAACAATTTCTTTCCATTTTCTTGTTCTTTCTCCTCTTACTTCTTTTTCACGGATTATTTTAATTCACATATATTAATCTTTATCCTCAACTTCTATTCGTCGTCACTCTTCCATGGATAACTTAATGATAGTAGATCTCAAAAGGGTATATAAATTGTGAAGCAACCTTTTGCGAGAATCCTGTAACACCAGTAAAAAGAGAAGGTTCTTAAAAGTGATTTAATTTTTTTTTTTTGTTTGAGTTGACATTTGCTTGGGCAGTACTGTAGTTGTGCAACTCATTCGTTTGCAGAAAAATTCAAAAGGTTTCTACCGCAAAATATATATTTGCCGAAAATTGGGTTTATCATTCGGCAGTTTTTTTCTTTTTTTCTTTTTATCGCTGTAGCAGCTTGGTTAACGAGGAAACCAAAGAAGGAAAATAAATTAAAGAAGAAGGAAAAAGTTCATTATAATTCTCCTTGAATACAATGAAAAGGAACCTAAATGGAAACATAATAGTGACAGCTAAGGACCATAACAAATCAACTCTAAGAACAACACGTGTCCTCCTTCTAGGATCTATTTAGAATCCTATGAAAATTCTGTAAATTACTGGACTCAGCTACTCTACTGAGCCTTCACTGAACGTGGGCCTTTTGGAATTAAAGACTTGGGCCAAAACAACGCGAGCAACAATACACTAATGAATTCCTTTCTTCAGCCATTGTTACACTCCATCCCCCTTAAGGTCTGGAAATTGACTTCTCGGGAATGAGTAATCCCCCCATGTTGCTTCCTCAGGAGCTAAGTTTGCCCATTGCACCGGTACTTCGGCCACAACTCTATTATGTTTCTTCACCATGCGTCGGTCCAGAATTTTCAATGGTTCTGTCAACGTCTGACCATCTGCTGTGCAATGTGGAGGATCTTGAGTGGAAAATACTTTTTCTCCGATTTTCTTCTTCAGTTGAGACACATGTAAAACATGGAGTATTTTGGATCCCTCTAACATGCGGAGTTTGTACGCGACTGGTCCACTCTTTTGAATCACCTCATAAGCTCCGAAATAACGAGCAGATAGCTTCAAATTCCTTCGGACTGCAATTGAAGACTCTCAATACGATTGTAGTTTTAAGAACACCCAATCCCTTGCCTCAAAGTTCCTCTCTTTTATCTTCCCATCAGCATACACCTTCATCATTGCTTGTGCTTTGGTTAAATTGTCGTGTAGAACCTTTGCCATCAGTTGTCGATCCCTCAGAATCACATCTACTGACTCCAATTTTGTCTGAGCAATCAACTCAAATGTGGGTTGGGGAGCGTCATACCCATACAAGGCCTTGAAAGGGGTCATTCCAATAGTTGAGTGATAATTGGAGTTATACCAAAACTCTGTCATGCTATCCATTTGCTTATGAGGGCTTGTGTCCCGTCATACAATGGAGGTACGTCTCCAAACATCTATTCCATCTTTCGGACTAACCGTAGGTTTGGGGATGATATGTTGTACTTGGTTTCAACTGAACATGTAATCGCTTGAACAACTCTTTCCGGAAAGTGCTAATAAAGATGGGGTCTTGATCTAGGCATTTAGTGAAGTTTGCACACGTTATCAAAAAATAACTGGGCAATTTGGTTTGCTGAGTAGGGGTGTGTCAGGGCAAAGAAATGGGAAATTTAGTGTATCGGTTAATCCCCACCAGGATAGAGTCTCTACCCTGTGATATTGGCAACTCATTGATGAAATCCATGGCTAAGTGCTCCCAAGCACAAGATGGTATGGGTAGAGGTTGTGGAAGACCTGAATAAGCAATATTTTCTCCTTTGTTTCTTTGATAGACTTCGCATTCTTTGATCTGGTTCTTGATATCGTGTAATAAGCTCAACCAGTAAAAGAGTGATCTGATTCTTTGTTGAGCAGCCAATATCCCTGAGTGACCACCCCAAGGAGAAAAATGCATTTCTGATATCAATTTCTGTCTGATGGAACCATGACTCCCCACCCATACTTTTCCATTATGTCTAAGAATTCCATCCTGAAGTTGTAACCCCGCTACTGCTGCTGGATCCAAACTCATTTGAGTATCAACTTCTGGGCTTCTTCATCATCGATATAGCTAGCCATAATTTCCTCGGCCCACTTGGGCTGAACTGTTGAAATCCCATCGCAATCTCCATCTTCAAATCTTCGAGACAGAGCATTTGCAGCTACGTTCTCAGTTCCTTTGCGATACTGAATTTCGTAACTGAGGCCTAAAAATTTAATTACTCCTTTATGTTGTAGGGAGGTTGTAATTCGTTGATCTTTTAGGAACTTAAGGTTGAGACGGTCTATGTTGATGATGAATGATTCGGTTGGAGATAGTGTCGCCATTTCTCCACAGCATGTAGTAAGGCAATTAGCTCTTTTTCATAAGTGGATAGTCCCAGATATCTTGAGCTTAAGGCCTGACTGATAAATGCAATTGGGCGACCATTCTGCATAAGCACCGCCCCTACTCCCTTACCACTGGCATCTACTTCTACAACAAAGGGAATTGCAAAATTGGGAAGGGCTAGGTCTGGAGCTTGAACCATTGCTTGTTTCAATTCCACAAAGGCTTGAGTAGCCTCAAGGGTCCAATGGAAATTACCCTTTTTGAGGAGGTTGGACAAGGGCTTGCTTATTGTAGCAAATTCCTTAATGAATCTTCTGTAGTACCCTGTAAAGCCCAGAAAGCCTCTCAATTCCTCGATGGATTTGGGTTGAGACCAATTCAGCATAACCTCTATTTTGGACCCATCGGTGCTGACCCCTTCACTAGTAATAACATGAGTCATGGCCCAAATATTCCATTTTTTCTGTCCAAAACTACACTTTGACCTTTTGACGAATAGTTGGTTAGCTTTCAATAAGTCAAAAAAAGTTGTAGATGACTCACATGATCAGCCATGGAAGCACTGTATACTAATATATTGTCAAAAAATACTAGTACAAAGCGTCTGAGGAAAGGTCCAAAAATATGGTGCATTAGCGCCTGAAAAGTGGCTGGCGCGTTGGTCAATCCAAATGCCATAACACAAAACTCCCAATGGCCATGATGTTTTCTAAAAGCCGTTTTGAATTTATCACCACCCTTCATGCGAATCTGATGATACCCGGATCACAAATCCAACTTTGAATAGAAGAGAGCTCCATTTAGTTCGTCGAACAAGCCCTCTACCACTGGTATAGGATATTTGTTTTTGACCGTGACTTTACTAAGCTTACTGTAGTCAACACATATACGCCAACTTGAGTTATTTTTCTTTACCGGTAGCATTGGTGAAGCAAAAGGAGATACACTTTTTGTAACAGTTTGTACCTTTAGCATATCTGCAATTATTTCTTTAATGGCATTTTTCTGCTCAAACGAATATTGGTATCGCCTAAGGTTAACAGGCTTGGCCCCATGGACTAGTTCGATTGTGTGATTATAAACCCGACTCAGTGGTAATTACCTAGGCTCTTGGAATACCTCCTCGTACTGCCCCAATAATTCTAGAACCTCATGAGGAACCACTTCCTTGACCTCCTTGGCCTTCCCCAGAAACAATTGGGCCACAAAATTGCATTGGCCCTTATAAATTGCTTTGAAAATGGCCTTTGCATCTGCATTGGAAAGTCTTCCTTCATTACCATCTCCAACCCGTATTTGAATGTGATACTTTTAGGCTTGGTATGTAGTACTATTGGAGTAACTAAATCAATCAAATTCTCCCTTTAAGATAATATCACAACCACCAGCTCTTAGTACTCTTAAATCAAAGTTAAAAGAAAATTGTTGCATTTTCCAATGGAAATTATTGCACACCTGTCTGCATGGTAAGAGCTGCCCGCTTGCTACTCTAACCATCATGCGCCGACCCATCTCTTGCACACCCTCAACCCCAATTTTAGCTACCTGAGGGTCTAAGAAACTATGAGTGGACCCTGAATCGATCAAGACTGTTACCTTGAATCATTTAACCCAGCCCACTATCCTTATTGTAGTTGGCCTGTCACCATGACCCACCATAACATTAAGGGTCACCAAACCTTGCTCGGGTGCTTCTTCCCCTGCCACCACTTCCATTTCCTCAATTTTATCAACTGCATCAACAAATTCTTCTCCTTCCATTGTATTAAGGGTCTTGTTTTTGCATTGATGTCGGGATGCCATTTATCATAGCATTTGAAACATAGGTTCTTTTCTCTCAATGTTTCAAGGATATGGGCTTTTGGTTAGTAGATTTTATGTGCACAGCTGGAGGGTTTCGGGGATAGGTGCTGGCTGGAGGAGGTTTTTGTGTGTGGTAGGTAATTCAGGGTTGGGGTTTTGAATGAAACTGCTGGTACAGGGCATTAAAAGAGTGTTCATGTAATTTTGCCTTTTTGTAGGCCTCCATTAAGGTTCTCGGCTCATCATCTTGCACCAAAGGTCTTATATCAGACCTAAGTCCTCCAATGAAACATAAAACATAATATGCTTCATGGACGAATGGGTTTATCAAGGTCCACAGGCACCTTAATTATTCAAATTTCTTTTGATAACTATCTACATCAGTCAATTGTTCCAAATGATTAAATGTGGCAACAATTTCAACGGGCTGATTGCTACCAAATCTTTGGCAAATATCTGTCATGACCCCAAATCCTAACAGGTCGTGATGGCGCCTATCATGGAACTAGGCTAGCCAACCATCACATAACCACTCATTTGTTCTATTATAATATTTCAAAAATCAATAACAAGCAGCAAACAGAGTATAAAATAATTTCTTTAAGTCTTTACGCCCCAATAACATAAGCTAACAGTCTAACATTTCCCCCAAGACTGGAGTCAACCGATCACGAGCATCTAACAATAAAACTAACTCTGATAATGTCTTAAACAATGTTTATGAAGTAAATACTAATACAAATAAGGAAGGGAAATGGAGAAGTTGCGGACGCTGGACAACTACCTCAAAATCCCGTAAGGTGCTGATAACGAACTCGGACGACTACTGCTCCGAACCAGTACCTGGATCTGCACACAGGGGTGCAGAGAGTAATGATGAGTGTGCCAACTCAGTAGTAATAAAAATAAATCACAGTCTGAAGTATATGAAACACACAACACAAAACACCAATCCACAAAACAGTAAAAAATCAAGTCTCCATAAAGTATACATCAAATACATAAGTTCGAAAACCAGTTTCCATAAAATCCTTTGAAAAACAAGTATATTTTCCAATATTTCTCAGTAAACCTCTCAGTAAAATCAGTTTGAAAAATGAAGTGAATCATAGTCAAAACTTAGTGAAATATCATCATAAAACTGCCCCTCGGGCCATAATCATCTCTCATAACATTTCTCTCAGCACCTCACCATCACTCAGTATCATCCCAGCGAGCAACATCTTAGTCACTCAGTATCAGCCCCGCGGGCAATATCACTCGCACTCAGTAGGTACCTGCGCTCACTGGGGGTCTGTACAGACTCCGGAGGGGCTCCTACATCCCAAGCGCTATAACAAGCCACATCATGGCATAAATCACTCACAATATTGGCCATCGGCCTCTCTCATGTCATAACATCCTCACAATATTGGCCCGCGACCTCACTAAGTCAGACACTCTCAACATGCCACTTGGGCCATCATTATACCAGGTTCTCGACCCAAAAATAGTGTTTCATTTTCAAGAAATAATATCAAAATACTCTGAGTGTCAAAACAATCATCAAGAAAAGCCTGAGTGAAAATCATAACATATCAAGTGAGGAAAATAGTAAAAACAGCCCCAAGGGGTAAACAGATCGGCACTAGGCTCCAAACATGGCTTACAACCCAAATCATATCAAAATATATCAATACTATTAAGCATAGGCTTAAAAATCGGTTTCGCAACTCAACAATTGCCTAAAAAGGTATATATTTCCAAATTTCCAATCTTTGCATTCCAAAATCCCTGAAAGGATGTAAAGTCAGGTGTTTCATACCCTCAGGACAGGATTTAACGACATTACTTACCTCAAACTTGCCCGAAATGCTACTCTGCAACCCGTTTGCCTCTCGTATCAACTTCCGAATTCTCCAAATCTATCAAGATCAGATTTTTATCATCAACTTATCCTAAAGGAATGAATTCCAATTGAAAATACCAATTTTTGTATAAAACCCGAATTTAGCCAAAACCCGACCCCTGAGCCCGCGTCTCAGAACTCGACAAATTTTATACCAAAATATTCTTCATCATCACACGAGTCCGTACATATAAGGAACGCTAAAAGCGGAGTTCGTTTGACCCCTCAAATTATCTCTTAAAGGACTCATATTCCCAGGCCCTAACTCCACCTTTTCTACTGATTTTCATGAATTAAACACTGATATTATGTTCCTTAATCACCTATAATCGAGTTTTAGGGTCCAAAATCCTTACCTCAATGAAGAACAATGATTTCCTCTCTTAAAAATCGCCTCAAAAGCTTCTTCCCGTTCAAAAATGGTGGAAAAGTGGGTATTGGTCGCAAAGGGTTTATTTAAATATTGTCCAGTCCTTTCTTCACTGCGATCGCGGGAGTTCCCACACGATCGCGAAGAACAAATTCCCCAGGCCCTCAAAAGACCCTACGCGATCGCAGCACAAGCCACGCGATCGCGACTCAATAAAACCTCAACCCACGTGATCGCAATCATACCCACGCGATCGCGAAGAACAGTTGAACCCACTCCCCACGCGCCTCACTAACTCTACGCGATCGCATCAATATTCACGCGATCGCACTGACCAACGCTACACACCTTCGCGATCGCACTCCCTCTCCCGTGATTGCAATTCAAAAAATGACCGGGCTCCAGATTAATCTACGTGATCGCGGACCAATCCTCGCGATCGCGATGAACAATTTGCTGTTGCACTTACACCAGAAAAATAGCAGACTTTCTAAGGCCAAAAATACACGTTAACCACCCGAAATCAATCCCGAGCCCCTCGGGACCCCAACCAAATATACTAACACCTTATAAATGATCATTAAAACTTAGTTGCACTCTTGGAACACCAAAAATAACATCAAAACACCAAAATCACGTCGGATTCAAGCCTAAGAACTTTGATATTTCTAAAATCCACCAACGATGCCGAAACTATCCGAAAAACCTCCGATTGACCTGAATTTTTGCAGACATATCCAAAAAGACATTACGAACCTATTCGAACTTCCGGAATTCCATTCCGATCCCGATAGCCTATTTTCCACTACCGATCGAAAATCGCCAAAAACTAACTTTCGCCAATTCAAGCCTAATTCTACATCGGACATCACAAAATTATTTTGAACACACTCCTAAGTCCCAAATCACCTAACCAAGCTATCCGATCCATAAAATCCGAATTCCGAGGTCGTTTACTAATAAGTCAACTCTCAGTTGACTTTTCCAACTCTAAGGCTATTTTTAAAGACTAAGTGACTAAATACTCATTATAACCATTTCGATTCCGAGCCTACCAACTCTAACACATCAAGAACAGTACAACCAACTTATGCCAAGGAAATAAGAATAATTATAATGCAGGTTCTACGTAACGACAGATCGGGTCATTACATTCTCCCCCTCTTAAACAAACGTTCGTCCTCGAACGGGTCTAGAAACATACCTGGAGTCTCAAACAAGTAAGGATATTTGCTCTGCATCTCCCGCTTGGTGTCCCAAGTAGCCTCCTCCACTGGCTGACCTCTCCACTGTACTTTCACTGAAGCTATATCCTTGGACCTCAACTTTCTGACCTCACGAGCCAAAATTGCTACTGGCTCTACCTTATATGACATATCACCCTCAAGTTGAACTGTGCTGAAGTCTAACACATGAGACGGGTCACTAACATATTTCCTGAGCATCGACACATGAAATACCGGATGGACACTCAATAGGCTGGGTGGCAAGGCAAGTCTGTAAGCCACCTCTCCAACCTTCTGAAGTACCTCAAAAGGACCAATAAACCGTGGACTCAACTTTCCTCTCTTTCCGAACCTCATAACACCCTTCATGGGTGATACCTTCAGCAGTACCTTATCACCTTCCATAAATGACACATCCCGGACCTTCCGGTCCGCATAACTCTTATGCCTAGACTACGCCATGCAAAGTCACTCCTGAATCAACTTCACCTTCTCCAACGCATCCTGAATCAAATTTGTGCCCAATAATTTAGCCTCACCAGGCTCGAACCAACCAACCAGAGATATACACCTCCTACCATATAAAGCCTCATACGGGGCCATCTGAATACTGGACTGGTAGCTGTTATTATATTCAAACTCCACAAGTGGCAGAAATTGATCCCATGAACCACCAAAATCAATCACACAGGCATGTAACATATCCTCCAAAATCTGAATAGTCCGTTCTGACTGCCCGTCGGCCTGAGGGTGAAATGTTGTGCTCAACTCTAACTCAGTACCCATACCTCTCTGTACGACCCTCCAAAACTGAGATGTGAACTGAGTACCTCTGTCAGAAATAATAAAAACCGGAACTCCATGCAATCGGACAATCTCCTTAATGTAAATACCAGCTAATCGCTCTGAAGTATAAGAAGTACTTATAGGAATGAAGTGCGCGGACTTGGTAAATCTATCCACAATGACCCAAATAGCATCAAAACCCTTCGAAGCGCGTGGAAGCCCAACTACAAAGTCCATAGTAATTCGCTCCCACTTCCACTCCGGAATATCTAACTTCTGAAGTAATCCACCTGGTCTCTGGTGCTCATACTTGACCTGCTGGCAGTTGAGACACCGTGCTACATACTCAACAATATCTCTCTTCATCCGCCTCCACCAATGTTGTTGTTTCAAGTCCTGATACATCTTCGCGACACCCGGATGGATGGAATACCACGAACTGTGGGCCTCTGCTAATATCAACTCTCGAAGTCCATCCACATTGGGCACGCAAATACGACCCTGCATCCTCATAACACCGTCATCACCAATAGTCACATCCCTAGCATCACCTCGACGGACCCTATCCTGAAGCACCAACAAATGTGGGTCATCATACTGACGAGCTCTAATCTGATCATAAAGAGAAGACCGGGAAGCCATGCTAGCCAATACCCGCGGAGGGTCAAACAAATCCAATCTCACCAACTGACCCGCTAAAGCCTGAAGATCAAGTGCTAAAGGTCGCTCTGCTACTGGAAGGTAAGCTAGATGCCCCAAACTCTCGGCTTTGCGACTCAAGGCATCGGCCACTACATTGGCCTTCCCCGGATGATACAAAATAGTTAAGCCATAGTCTTTGAGAAGTTCTAACCACCCCCTCTTACGCAAATTCAAGTCCTTCTGCCTCAGCAGATACTGCAAGCTACGATGATCAGTGAAAATCTCACACTGCACCCTATACAAGTAATGCCGCCAAATCTTTAAGGCATGGACAATGGCAGCTAACTCAAGATCGTGCACTGGGTAATTCTTCCCGTGCACCTTTAATTGTCTCGACGCGTAGGCAATCACCCTACCGTCTTGCATCAATACCGCTCCCAAACCAACTCTAGAAGCATCACAATAGACTGTATAAGAACCCGAACTAGTAGACAAAACCAAAATCGGAGTTGTGTTCAATGCTGACTTGAGCTTCTGAAAGCTCCCCTCACACTCATCAGACCATCTGAATAGGGAACCCTTCTGGGTCAATCTGGTCAAAGATGAAGCAATAGATGAGAACCCTTCTACAAAGCGACGGTAATATCCCGCCAAACCAGGGAAGCTCCTGATCTCCATAGCTGAGGACGGTCTGGGCCAACTCTGCACCACCTCAATCTTCTTTGGATCATCCTGAATACCCTCACTAGACACCACGTGCCCCAAGAAAGCTACTGAACCAAGCCAAAACTCACACTTGGAGAATTTTTCATAAAGCTTCTCCTCCCTCAACCTCTGTAACACAATCCTCAAATGCTGAGCATGATCTTCCTTGCTACGGGAATAAACCAGGATGTCAGTAATGAACACAATGACGAACGAATCAAGGTAAGGCTGAAACACATTGTTCATCAATTGCATGAACGCGGTTGGGGCATTGGTCATCCCAAATGACATAACCAGAAACTCATAATGACCATATCTAGTCCTGAAAGCGGTCTTCGGAATGTCAGAATCCCGAATCTTCAACTGATGATACCTAGATCTCAAATCAATCTTGGAGAACACTCTAGCTCCCTGAAGCCGATCAAACAAGTCACCAATACGAGACAAGGGATACCGGTTCTTCACCGTAACCTTATTCAGTTTACTATAATCAATACACATACGCATGGAGCCGTCTTTCTTTTTCACAAACAACACCGGTGCACCCCAAGGTGACACACTAGGCCGAATGAACCCCTTATCTAAGAGTTCCTGAAATTGCTCTTTCAATTCTTTCGAATCCGCTGGTGCCATACGATAAGGTGGAATAGATATAGGCTGGGTGTCTGACACCAGGTCAATACCAAAATTAATATCCCTGTCAGGTGGCATGCCTGGCAGGTCTGCAGGGAATACATCCGGAAAGTCATGGACTATAGGAACAGAATCAACAGAAGGAGTCTCACTACTAACATCCCTCACAAAAGCAAGATAAGATTCACACCCTTTCTCAACCATACGCTGAGCCTTTAAATAAGAAATCACTCTTCTAGGTACATGCTCTATAGACCCTCTCCACCCAACTTTCGAAACTCCGAGCATAGCTAGGGTCACGGTCTTAGCGTGACAATCAAGAATCGCATGACATGGGGATAACCAATCCATGCCCAGTATCACATCAAAATCAACCATACTGAGTAACATCAAGTCCACTCAGGTCTCCAGACCCCAATAGATATAAAACACGACCGATACACACGGTCCACAACAATAGTATCGCCCACCAAAGTCGAAACATGAACAGACATAACTAAAGACTCACGAGGCATATACAAAAAGTGAGCAAAATACGACGAAACATAAGAGTACGTGGAACTAGGGTCAAATAAAGCCAAAGCATCATTGTGACAAACTGAAATAGTACATGTAATCACCGCATCTGAGGCCATAGCATCAGGCCTAGCCAAAAGTGCATAAATACGTGGCTGGCCTCCACCTGCTCGACCTCCCCCTCTAGGGCGGCCTCTAGCTGCCTGACCACCACCCCTAGCTTCCTGAGTAGGTGGTGAAGTGACTGGGGCTGAAGTCGAGGGCTGAACCCTCTGCCGAGATTAACTACTAGGGCGACGGGGACACTGCCTCCACTCATGTCCGAACTCCCCACACTCATAACAACCACCTGGAGCTGGAGATGAAAACGGACGAGAACCCCTGCCACCATGATAACCACCAGACTAACCATGCATAGAAGAACCCTGATAAGATGATGCTCGGGTGGAGCTCTGAGTTGGAAGGGTACTAAAAGATGAATGTCCCTGATGAGAACTGCGAGGACCGTGCCCCTAAGATACACCACTGTAAGCTGGGCAAACTGGCTGTGGAGGTCTAAATAGACGACCTCTGCTGTGCTGAAACTGCCCTCTAGAAGGGGCACCACTGAAGCTACCTGATCCCTGAGGCCTCTTAGCCTCCCTCTCCTCACGCTCCTGCCTACAAACCGACTCAATGTCCCGAGCAATGTCAACTACCTGCTCAAATATAGATCTAGACACACTCTCTCTCTCTGGTCATCAAAATCTGAAGCTGATACGTGAGACCATCTACAAATCTCCTGATCCTCTCCCTGTTAGTAGGGACTAACTCCGAAGCATGTTGAGCCAACTCAGAAAACCTCATCTCGTACTGAGTAACTGATAACTCTCCTTGGCGCAGCTGCTCAAACTGCCTGCGTTGCTCCTCTCTGTGAGACTGAGGAACATACTTCTCCAAAAAGATCGTGGAGAACTGCTGCCAAGTGAGTAGTGCTGAACCAAACGTCCTACGCCTCTCGAATGCCTCCCGCCAAGTGAAAGCAGCTCCCCGCAAACTGAAATGTAGCAAACGAGACCCCACTGGTCTTCATAATACCCGCAGTACGTAGTATCCTCTAGCACTTATCCAGTAAACCTTGGGCATCCTCACCCTCTGTGCCGCTGAAAGCCAGAGGCTGAAGTTTACTGAACCTTTCCAGCCTACGCTGCTCATTCTCGGGCATATATGGAACCACATAGTCCTGAACGGGGGCAACCGGCTGGGCTGGGACTACCCCCGGCGCCTGAATACCCTGTACAACCTGCTCAGGTGTCCGGGCAGCTGGAGTCTGAATGCCTCCCCTGGCCTGAGCTGCAGTAGCAGTCGTAGACATAACAACTGCCTGGGCCAAACTGGTACAAACCGTCAATTTCTGAGGCAGGGTCTCCTGAAGACCCCGAATAACAATAGGCACTGTCGGTGCCTGGGCCTGTCCCGCTGGAGTACCCTCGACGGGAACCTGATCCTGAATGATTGGGGGATCCTGTGGTACTGCCCCGGCTTCTACGTGGGCTGGTCCCCTAACTCCACCACGGCCTCGACCCCTTGTGGGTCTGGCTGGTGTCTGGTCACCCTGATCGGTATTGCGTGTCCTCACCATCTGTGAGAGAATGAAGCAACATGCGTTTAGATTTCAAGAATCAATAGATTGGCACGAAAGAGTTCAAGAAATTGAGATTTTTTCTACGAGTTTTGCAGCCTCTCGAAGATAAGTACAGATGTCTCCGTACCTATCCGCAAGACTCTATTGAACCTGCTCATGACCGTTGAGTCCTATGTAACCTAGTGCTCTTATACCAACTTGTCACGACCCCAAATCCTAACAGGTCGTGATGGCGCCTATCATGGAACTAGGCTAGCCAACCATCACATAACCACTCATCTTTTCTATTATAATATTTCAAAAATCAATAACAAGCAGCAAACAAAGTATAAAATAATTTCTTTAAGTCTTTACGCCCCAATAATATAAGCTAACAGTCAAACATTTCCCACAAGACTGGAGTCAACCGATCACGAGCATCTAACAATAAAACTAACTTTGATAATGTCTTAAACAATGTCTATGAAGTAAATACTAATACTAATAAGTAAGGGAAATGGAGAAGCTGCGGACGCTGGACAGCTACCTCGAAATCCCGTAAGCTGCTGATAACGAACTCGGATGATTACTGCTCCTAACCAGTACCTGGATCTGCACACAGGGGTGCAGGGAGTAATGATGAGTACGCCAACTCAGTAGTAATGAAAATAAATCACAGTCTGAAGTATATGAAACACACAACACAAAACACCAATCCACAAAACAGTAAAACATCAAGTCTCCATAAAGTATACATCAAATACATAAGTTTGAAAACCAGTTTCCATAAAATCCTTTGCAAAACAAGTATATTTTCCAATATTTCTTAGTAAAATCAGTTTGAAAAATGAAGTGAATCATAGTCAAAACTCAGTGAAATATCATCATAAAACATCCCCTCGGGCCATAATCATCTCTCATAACATGTCCCTCAGCACCTCACCATCACTCAGTATCAGCCCAGCGGGCAACCTCTCAGTCACTCAGTATCAGCCCGCAGGCAACATCACTCGCACTCAGTAGGTACCTACGCTCACTGGGGGTGTGTACAGACTCCGCAGGGGCTCCTACAACCCAAGCGCTATAACAAGCCACATAATGGCATAAATCACTCACAATATTGGCCCTCGGCCTCTATCATATCATAACATCCTCACAATATTGGCCCGCGGCCGCACTCAGTCAGACACTCTGAACATGCCACTCGGGCCATCATTATACCGGGTTTTCGACCCAAAAATAGTGTTTCATTTTCAAGAAATAATATCAAAATACTCTGAGTGTCAAAACAACCATCAAGAAAATCCTGAGTGAAAATCATAACATATCAAGTGAGGAAAATAGTAAAAACAGCCCCCAAGGGGTAAACAGATCGGCACTAGACTCCAAACATGGCTTATAACCCAAATGAATACTATTAAGCATAGGCTTAAAAATCGGTTTCGCAACTCAACAATTGCCTAAAAAGGGATATATTTCCAAATTTCCAATCTTTGCATTCCAAAATCGGTGAAAGGATGTAAAGTCCGGGGTTTCATACCCTCAGGACAGGATTTAAAGACATTACTTACCTCAAACTGGCCCGAACGCTACTCTACAACCCGTTTGCCTCTCGTATCAACTTCTGAATGCTCCAAATCTACCCAGATCAGATTTTTATCATCAAATTATGCTAAAGGAATGAATTCCAATTGAAAAGTACCAATTTTTGCATAAAACCTGAATTTAGCCAAAACCCGACCCCTGGGCCCGCATATCAAAACTCGACAATTTTATACCAAAATGTTTTTCATCATCTCACGAGTCCGTACATATAAATAACGCTAAAATCGGAGTTCGTTTGACCCCTCAAATCATCTCCTAAAGGTCTTATAATCCCAAGCCCTAACTCCATATTTTTCTACTGATTTTCATGAATTAAACACTGATATTATGTTCCTTAATCACCTAAAATCGAGTTTTAGGGTCCAAAATCCTTACCTAAATGAAGAACAATGATTTCCTCTCTTAAAAATTGCCTCAAAAGCTTCTTCCCGTTCAAAAGTGGTGGAAAAGTGGGTATTGGTCGCGAAGGGTTTATTTAAATACTGTCCAGTCCTTTCTTCACTGTGATCGCGGGAGTTCCCACGCGATCGCGAAGAACAAATTCCCCAGACCCTCAAAAGACCCTACGCGATCGCAGCACAAGCCACGCGATCGCGACTTAATAAAACTTCAACCCACGCGATCGCGAAGAACAAATTCCCCAGACCCTCAAAAGACCCTACGCGATCGCAGCACAAGCCACGCGATCGCGACTTAATAAAACTTCAACCCACGCGATCGCAATCAAACCCACGCGATCGCGAAGAACAACTGAACCCACTCCCCACGCGCCTGACTAACCCTACGCGATCGCATCAATATTCACGCGATCGCACTGACCAACGTTACACACCTTCGTGATCGCACTTCTTCTCCCACGATCGCGATTCACAAAATAACCGGGCTCCAGATTACTCTACGCGATCGCAGACCAATCCTCGCGATCGCGATGAACAATTTGCTGTTGCACTTACACCAGAAAAACAATAGACTTTCTAAGGCCAAAAATACCCGTTAACCACCCGAAATAAATCCCGAGCCCCTCGAGACCCCAACCAGCTATACTAACACCTTATAAATGATCATTCAAACTTAGTTGCACTCTCGGAACACCAAAAATAACATCAAAACACCAAAATCACGTCAGATTCAAGCCTAAGAACTTTGATATTTCTAAAATCCACTAATGATGCCGAAACTATCCGAAACAACTCCGATTGACCTGAAATTTTGCAGACATATCCAAAATGACATTACAAACCTGTTCCAACTTCCGGAATTCCATTCCGACCCCGATAGCCTATTTTCCACTACCGACCGGAAATCGCCAAAAGCTAACTTTCGCCAATTCAAGCCTAATTCTACACCGGACATCACAAAATTATTCTGAACACACTCCTAAGTCCCAAATCACCTAACGAATCTATACGAGCCATAAAATCTGCATTCCGAGGTCGTTTACCAATAAGTTAACTCTCATTTGACTTTTCCAACTCTAAGTCTATTTTTAAAGACTAAGTGACTAAATTCTCATTATAACCATTCCGATTCCGAGCCTACCAACTCTAACACATCAAAAACAGTACAACCAACCTATGCCAAGGCAATAGCAGTAATTATAATGTAGTTTCTATGTAACGACAGGCCGGTCGTTACAATATCGAAACAAAATTGAGCCCAAGAGACATTTCCCCCTCGGTCCAATACATAGTTGTAGAACCAGTTGTCGACATAGTCCTTCAAATGAATGGCTAGTACTTCATCTTCTCCTCGTCTGTGAATTTATAAAGTTCAAGATATTTCTCACATCGCCTTAGCCAATTTCGAGGGTTCATCTCATCGAATTCAGGAAACAATAATTTGGCCTTTGGCAATTTCGAAGATGAACCGGTAGGATCTAACCCCCCTTGACTAGAATGGGCCCATACTATATTGGCGACTGGAAAATTACCAAAATGAACTGGAGAGGTTTGCGATAGGTTTATAGGTTGTGAAAAGGGGTTGAATGAAAAAGGGCTAGTAGAAGTAGGATTCAAAGAAAATGCGCCGGACGAACTCAAAAACATTTGAGCGAATGAAACAGGAATATTTTGCAGGTAGTAAGGGTGTGTGGACATAGGATACAAGCCCATGGGAAGGAAATTATGAGTAGTTGTGGAATTGAATTTGGAAAAGGTTGAACAACTTGTGCAGTCATGGGTATAAACTAGTTATAGGACGGAAAGTCGTCGCTGACGGGTTGAGAGTAGGGTTTGTGGTGGAGCTAGAAATAGGTGTACGTATAGGTGGGGTTGCTGATAGAGAAAAATTTCCAGTGGTTGAGTTAGAGGAGAAATGTGGGGTATTGTTTCTCATATTACCGGCGAGTGAAGATTGTCCAGCCCCCATGAATGGGCTTCCGTGAACTCCAGCGATTTTGCTTTGACTATCCATTTTTATCAACAACTCTTCAATACGTCTAGTAGTATCAATCACTTCTACCATTTTTGTCTCATAGTTTGCTTGCTTTTCTTCCATTTTGTCCATTCTTTTCTCAGATTCGTCAATGAAGCTTTGGAGTTGAGCTTCTACTCGTTTAACTCCATCATCACCTGATGGCTTGCGTTGTTTATCTGCCATTTCGATTGCCAGAATTAGTAGCTCTGATACCAAAATTGTAGCAGCTTGACTGCTACCAATTTAACGAGGAAAAAAAATTAAAAAAGAAGAAAAAAGTTCATTATAATTCTCTGATGCCTTGAATACAATGAAAAGGAACCTAAAAGGAAACATAATAGTGACAGGTAAGGACCACAACAAACTAACTATAAGGACAAAGTGTCCTTCTAGAATTTATTTAGAATTCTATGAGAATTCTGTAAATTACTGGACTCAGCTACTCTACTCGTGGGCATTTGTGGAATTAAAGACTTGGGCCAAAACAACCTGAACAAAAATACACTAATGAATTCCTTTCTTCAGTCATCATTACAATCGCTTGTAAAATTTTAATGACCGACCGAATCGGTCGACTTTTTCAGTTTTCCGACGGATTTCGGTCGGTATTTCTGGAAAATTTTAGACAGTTTTCTAGTAGTACAACCAACCAATTCCTACCTATCATAGGAGAGCGGCATGCCAGCCGCGGATATTATGACCAATAGATTCAAAAAGGAATAGAAATATCATTCGTCTTATTTGATCTGGATGAGTATTTTTAGGAAAAGAGAGAAGAGAAGGAGAAAAAAGAGTTGGAGACCGATAAAAGGTTCTTTCGTCAGTTATGGAGTTTCGGCGATGCAACACCTTCACAGAGTTCATGCAAGTCAAAATTTCAGAAGACTGAGAAAGGGAAAAAATAGTAAAAAAGAAAAGAAAGGATGGTGAGGCTGAGATATATAAGGGTGGGCAATGTGTCCTTCACTTATTCGTTCACTCGGCATGTTATCTGTGATTTGAGACGCGCTTTAAAATGTTTCGGATAATGAAAAGCGTGCTCCAGTGGCACACTTTAGACACACTTATTAAAGTGTTCAATATGTACTATATTAAAAGCATGAATACACTTAGCGAAATGTCGTTCGCCTTTTTTTTTATATATGACACAAAGTAGAATACTTATTGTATTTGGAAAAATTAAAAGTAATATCGGATTATTGGGTTCAAAAGGAAAAAAAATAGAAGAATAAGCAGAAATATCCCTATTAAAGGGCGTTATAAACGTTACCAATTTTCAATGACACCAGGGTTTAGTCTCTCTCGGTTAAATATTACATTATTGTTTCAAGAGTGATTTTTTGTGTCTTTTACCTTGTTTGTCTTTCGTTTGTTTGCTACTTTAAGTGGAAAAAAAGTCTTGCTTTGAATTCTCTTTTATGTTCTTTTTAGTTTGCCATGACAAGTTTGATATTTTCATTTAAATCTTAATCGTTGATTGTGATTCAAACTCTTAAATTGCTTATTAGTGTTTTTGCTTTTATTTACCATCTTCTTTTATGTTCTTAACTTGGTATTGTCTAACCTTTGTGTTTTCTTTCTCCAAGTTTTAAATTGCCGATTCTATATCTTAGAATTTTTTGGAAAAACTAACACAACAAAATATATCGAATATGTTGAGGTAACTTATTATTTATTTTGTTCCTCACCAAACGAGTTATGAGCTACTCTTTAGCATGTGAGTCTACTAATCTTTTTTATTTTTTTTATTTTGTAGAATATTATTGTAATATTTGACAGATTTTTATTGGTTTAGTTTGTTGTTACTTTTGTTTTTGATGCTTTTATAGGATTTTGGAAGAATTATTTTCCGCTTAAGTCTTATTCTTTTCACCAGCCAATTAATTTTTTTGGGATAAAAGATTATGTTGGTTAATACGTTGGGTTAAAAGATGATTTATGTTTGAGAAAATATCTAAATACTAAGTAGTCATATTATTTTATATTTATATACTGATATTAGTATTACAAAATCATTCATATTAAATTATTTTATTGATACACGCAAAGTTCATGTGCAACGCACATACACTAAAGCTAGTAAATACTTAAATATAAGGTGCTTAAATGGAATTTGGTGTCAAATTTAAGGACGGTCTATGTATTTGGTCTAAATTAAACTATTCAAATTATTAACTTGGATGCAATATTTTAACAACTTTCAGATGATATTTAATATTTTCCTCTCCATTTAAAAATATGACACAAAAGTCAACATAGTAAACTCTGTGTCTAGTTGCACACATTTACATAAATTTTGAAGCTAGCAAAAGAATCTATATAAATATATAAATTTGGGAATTAGAAAAGTGATGTGGCACCTTTTATATGTAAGGAAACCTATTTATCTTTTTCCTCAATTTTTTGCTATTTTATTCTTGTTTTCCATCTAAAAATTTGCAGAAATTAAGGTTACAAGATTTATTTACTTCAGTTATTAATTTTATTAATTTCCATTACTTTCCTGAAATCTCTCTGTTTTCTTTGTATTTCTTCCGTTTTCTTCCTCCTTAATTGCATTAGTATTAGTAACAGTTATGAGTACCTCTTCTTCCAACAATAGTGCAACGGTCACAATAACTAATCACAGTAACGGTGCAATTTTAAAGGACGTCGGCTTATGTTATGGGAAAGTTACAACAAAGAATATAAACCACCAAAAATTTTAACCCGTTGTCCTTTTAATAAAACTTCGAACAAGCTATCTGTATAAACCACCAAATTTTTTATTTGAGATCAAAATTGGATCTGCAAGATTTTTTTTTATTTGAATACTAATTTGTGGACCTATTTCTTCTAATTCTTGCTTACAAAGCAAATTGTGTTTCTTCCCTTGGAACAATCATTGGTTCCTTTTTTCGTCTTCTTGTAATACCTTCATTGAAATTTTGTTCTCGTCTCAACATTGACCAGACTTGAGTTCCAGT
This sequence comes from Nicotiana undulata, assembly GCA_005239495.1. Classification (NCBI taxonomy): domain Eukaryota; kingdom Viridiplantae; phylum Streptophyta; class Magnoliopsida; order Solanales; family Solanaceae; genus Nicotiana; species Nicotiana undulata. The sequence continues at coordinate 101,116 of ML280898.1, forward strand.
ATTTCCTTCACCACCCACAAAATGAATTTGATTTTGATCATTAAAAAGAATGAAGTAAAAGGATGAGTGAGGGCATTGAAGGAAAACTATCCTTCTAATGTGCAATATGATAGTCACATATAACAATTTCTTCGTTTTGAAGAGTTTAAGAGACTATTCTGATTCATCACTAGGAAAACTGCAGAAGTCATTATAGAGATTTATGTGTGCATTTGATATATATGCACTGCTAATGTATGATGCGGACACCAGTGAAGAGTTTTTATGTTCGTGAGAGAAATAAATATGAATGTGAGTTTAATTATTTTGATGTTTTCTTTTAAAATTTTGTTATCTTTTTTAACGGATTTTGATATGGGTGTTTAATTTATTTTTGTATACGGAATGCACGGTTTTTTTTCTCAGCCAAATTTATTTGCATTATTTGTGCTTCCTTGAAATTTTGTGTTTCAATTAATAAATATGTGAAAAATTAGCCCTCTCAAATTTTATTTATACAATAATAACAACAAAACAACAACTCAGTTAATTTTCTTCCGTTAGACATTAAATATTTTTTCTTTATGTGGATAAAAAATTAATATCATTTAAAGTCGCTTATCTCGGTAGCCACACAACACTATAAGCTGAAGTATAAGGTTGCTTGACTAAACTTTTGAGAACCGGTCTGAAGAAGTGCGAGAAAAATGTACTGTGGGAATTTTTTTTACAAATGTTTATTTAGTCTTGTGGCGCCACGCGGTCATTTCTTCTTCTTATTAATTCTTTGCCTAAAACAAACATATAAGTGATAGTGATTTGACTTTCTTTGGAAATTGAATTGTACGCGGTACTAAATTTTTGGTCAATCTTTTAAAAAAATAAATCCACCATCTATTTATTTTAATATTCCAAAATTATAAAAAGATATTTTATAAATTTAACAATATCTTATATTTTAACTAAATTATAATTAGATTCATATTTTTTTTTTGCGACTGCGCAAAGCGCGGACAAATTGACTAGTTATTATTATAATATTGAAGAAGTGAATCACAGAATTTGCTTTGCTTCTCGTTTCACTTGCACTTATCCATCTTACTGTTGTAATGAAAGATCTATTACTTGATCAGAGAGAAAACCTAGCTAACCTTATTGATTGATTTGTCTAATTGCAAGGATTTCTTGCTTATCCATCCATAAAAAACGATTATGAAAAGGTTGTCATTACACAAGGATTTCTTTTTGCTTATCCATTCTATCACGAATGGGCTTAGAATACTAGTAATGATAAGATCAAAAGGTCATCATTACACAAGAATTTGTCTTGCTTATCCAATCATTTTTGTTGCTATTGAACTTAAAATACAATGTAAATTCAGGATTTTAATTTTTTAGGTTCAGAATTAAATCCATCACCTAGTTTAAGTTATGAGGTCGACAAGTCCCACGATGCTTCTGGCAGCCATCATCGCAGTGACGAAGAGATTCCCAAGATCTATAAATATTTCAACAACGATTATGAGTTTTACACAAATAAATTGAGATCTAAATTAAAAGTTATGCGTTAGATCTGTTATATAGATATCATCACTAGAGCAAACAATGCAATTGGTAGTGCAGCCATTTTCTACAGGCTATCCAACTGTTTTCCTCCAATCAATTAAAATAGTTACTGTTGGAAATTGATGGTGGCAATTTTAAGGCACTTGTCCATTACCAGACAGGATAAGTTACATGTCGAAGAACCTTTGTGTGGTATCAAAGTGTAATTTACAATATGCTATCCAAATCTACAAAGAGCCAATAAATTCAAAGCAAACTGCCAGGTGGCCATATAAAAATCATCAAAGGAAAAAGCAATCCATTTCATAAGAATCAATCAAACTAAAACTTGCCAGTGTTGAAATTCCTTTACTAAATATGTCATCTTTTCATTCTTGTCTATGCTTCTCTGTTCAGAAATTACCATCAGAGGAACAAATGAGTCTTTTATCAACAAAACCAAAATCCATTCTCCAAAAAAACCCACTCTATCAACCAACTCACAAGAACATTTCTTTGCAATTCAAGGAGAAAATCTTGTGCTTGGAAATAATGGGTGTTGATTCAGGAAAAGCACTCTCTCAAAACCCTTGTCTCCACACAGCTTCTTTACACACTATTCATTCCATCATCACTTTCCTTCAGTCCAAAGGCCTTCACCAAAAGGACTTTGCAAGAATCTTTGGCATGTGCCCAACAATCTTGACATCAGATATAAGATGTGACCTCAATCCTGTTTTCAACTTCCTCTCAAAAGACTTAAGAGTCCCTGAAAGTAATTTCAGAAAGGTCATTAACAAATGTCCAAGATTACTAATTTGCAGTGTGAAAGACCAGTTAAAACCAGCTTTGTTTTATCTTCAAAGACTTGGGTTCAGAGATTTGCATCATTTAGCTTATCAGGATCCCATATTGCTGGTTTCCAGTGTCGAAAATACGTTAATACCCAAGCTGGAGTATTTGGTAAGTATAGGATTTTCAAGAAATGAAGCAGTGGAAATGACTTTGAGGTGTCCAGGACTGTTCACTTTCAGCATTGACAACAATTTCAAGCCTAAATTTGAATACTTTTCTCAAGAAATGGGAGGTGAATTGGATGAATTGATGGAGTTTCCTCAGTATTTTGCTTTTAGTTTGGAGAAGAGGATAAAGCCAAGGCACATTGAACTTGTAAAGACTGGAGTTTCAATTCCCTTGCCTTTGATGCTCAAGACTACTGATGAAGAGTTCAAGGAGATGATAAGGCAAGAAACTGGATAAAGTAATCTCATCTCTGGATATTATTAATTCTCATCTCTCTGTAAATCCTTAATTTGCTAACATATTTTCTCAAACACTCTGTTTAATGTTATGTAAATTTGGCTAATAATTTTCAATAGGGAATGCATATGTGACTAGAGGATCATTTTCTGATATATTCATTTGGCTTTTCTTCAGAAATAATGTTCGTCCAGAGAGTCAAAATTACTTTTTTCTTTGAAATATAATACTAACTGTGATTTATACCACTTTATTTTTACTCTCTAAATGTAAATTTCTTTATCAGTGAAAGAAGAGACGGGGTACCCTCAAACAATTATGTATTAACCTCTTTCATTGATGTTATTCTAAGTTTCTTCTCCTTTTATTGTTTATTTCTTCTTTAAAAGGTCAATCAGTTTGGATACAAAGTAAAGAATAATGATTAATGTGTATACGGTCGAAACCGGGTTCGCCTATTGTGTGACCAATCGAGACTCAAGCGTGAGAGGTTAAAGCTCGATCTCGGGTTATATCGAACCATGGGGAGAAGTCAAATCGTTGAGCTCGTGACCCTGAGACCGAAAAAAATCGAGACCAAACAAGATCAAGGGAAATTTGTCGAGCCGAATAACAGAAGGCCGAAATATCCGCGATCGGTTGGAGATCATCGCGGAAATCTCGGCACGTATCAAGGAGAGGCCGATAAATTAGCAGATCATGGGATTTTTTACCTTGTATAGAATTGTATCAAGAGTATGACACCCCTACTATATAAAGGGGGGTCTGATCATTTGTAACGCACATGGTAGTACGCAACACAAAGCAATATACTGTTATTTCTAGCCGTTATCATCTTGTTATTCTGTTCTTACATCAGGTGAGGCATTTCTTGGTTCGAGGGTGATCGAACTCGAAGGCCAAGGCTGTTCAATTTGTGCGGTTTGCATTTATTCTCTTGTCATCAATATGAACATTAATCTGTTTTCTTAATTTGTATCAAGTTATATCATGTATCCTTAAAACCGCGTATAAATCGATTGTTAAGGGTAAACAGTTTGGCGCCTAACGTGGGGCTAAGGATAATAATGATTATCTGGTACAAACTGTCATAACACACACTATTTTACACTTGTTCTTTGGAATATCTTTGATTTCGGGACCAAAATGTCGAACTCTCAGCCAGTACTCCTACACGTTGACAATCATTTCGGTCATCACGACGAAAATGATAACTTAACGCCAGGCAACGACGTACCTCCGGTTGGCCTCGATGGAGTTCCGGTTGTGGATCCAATCGATGTCAGCTCACATGTAGCCATCAATGCAAATTTGGTCGTCGATCCCGAGGGCATCATCTGTGGGGATGTTTGATCAGCCGCTCAAAGCACACATGGCGACGAAGAGGGAGGGATCAACCTGTGGGTGATCTTAGAAATGTTGCAGGCTCAGCATGCAGCGATAGCCCAACTTCAAAACCACAATCACCCACCGAGCAGGATCGAGCTCGAGCCGTCCTAGGAAGTTGTCCACAGGGTCAAATCGGCTTCAAGGAAATCGAACGAGAAAGAATTGGATACCGATCCTGCAATCATGAAGAAGCTCGAAGAGCTGACAAAATAAATTGAGTCAGGGGAAAAGAAGATTGAGGCAAACGACAAGAAGGTGGAAACTTACAACTCCAGGGTCGATGGGGGCATCTCCAATATTGAAGGGTCTAGATTCCAAAAAGTTCATGCAGAAACCATCCCCCCCCCCCCCCCCCCCCCCCGAGCGCGGCTCCCAAGACGATTCCCAAGAAGTTCCGCATGCCCGAGATTTCTAAATACAATGGAACGACCGACCGAACGAGCATGTCACCTCTTACACATGTGCTATCAAAGGGAATGATCTAAAGGATGACGAGGTTGAATATGTCACGCTAAAGAAATTTGTAGAGACCCTGTCAAAGGGAGATATGATGTGGTACCACAATGTCCCACCTAATTCCATTGACTCATTTGCTATGCTTGCAGATTCTTTCGTAAAGGCACACGTTGGGGCCATCAAGGTTGAAACCAGGAAGTCGGACCTTTTCAAGGTAAGGCAGAAGGACAATGAAATGCTCATAGAATTCGTGCCTCGATTACAAATAGAACGGATGGACCTGCTGATCTCGACCAAATCCACACCACAATTAAGTAGTGAGGCGGTCGCTGCAATAATAAACCCAACAAAGGTCGGGATCGAATCCACAAGGAGTTAGAATATGGGATTAGGTGTATATATAGGTTGATTGTAAGTTTTGGCTCAAATTACACTTACACAAAATTCATTGGTGTTCTACTTCTACTTTACTCTATTATTTTCAAGTATAAAACTAAGGACAATATTTTTGGTTTTGAGTGTTTCAAATGATTAAAGGGTCTAGGGTCGTGACTTCTACCTAGGTTGTTATCTAGTGGGTTGTAAACTCCAGCGCAAGCTTGATTAGTTGGGGTCGTAATATAGCAATCACATCCGGGTACTCACTCTATACCTCTCGGTAGTTTGAGTGATTTTGTCCAATTTGGCTTTCTCAAGTCCAAATGGGTATTTGCACAATATAAGTGATATTAGCCCAATTCGGGTATTACCATCTCTAGTTTTAACCCTTTAATTGGGGCTATCAATTTCTTGAGTTCACCCCAATTCCTTGTTAGCCAAGTTTTCCTAGACTTAGTCCCTCTTTCTCAAGTAAAGACTAAGTCATTTAGGTATGAATCAATGTTTGCAACCATTAATTCTTGAGTTCTAGCAAGAACTAGGCTAAATATCACTAACACAATCACAAACAAGCCCTAAATTAAACACCCATCAAATACTCAGACTAGGGTTGGGTCACAGCCCTAGCTAAAGATTTAGCTACTCATGAAAAATACAGAAATTAAAGAAGAAATAATGATAGAATCCATAATATTTGATTATGGGATGAAAATCTAGTATTTGGAGACAAATCTAATACAAAATTACTAAAAGTCGTAAGAGAAAACGGAACAGGTGCTCTTCTAAAACATAACTTGACCGAAAAGTCCTATTTATACTATGCTGAAAATATCTGACAAAAATGCCCCTGTGGAGGTTGTGCGGCCGCATAATTCAGAGTGTGGCCGCACACATGGCTTGAATTAGGATATGGTCTTTAACCTGCAAACCGCACAAAAGTGAATGCGTCCGCATCTTTGGCTTCTGCGGCCGCACAAAAATCGTGTTGACCGCATGTCTTCACTTTGTAGTCTATGAATCTCTTTTTATGTGGTCCGCGTAATACTGATTGCGGACGCACACTGGCTTTTGCGTCCGCATAAAATTCCTGCAGTCCACACATCTTCAATTTGAGGTTCTCTGAATCCATTCCTCCGCGGTCCGCATAATAGTGAGTGCGGCCGCACATTGACTTCTACGGTCGCACAATATTTGTGCGGTCCGCACATCTTTACTTGCTCAAACTTCAAAGTCTTTGAACCTCTCTTTTGCGGCCACACTAGAATTATGCGGTGTACAATGTGAAGCTGAAGTTGACAGGGTTTCTTCATTGTTCACGGCCACACTAGAATTGTGCAGTCCGCACTCCAACTATTTTCACCATGTTTTGTCCTTGTCCAATTTTGACTCCTTTTTGAGTTGATTTTCACTTTCTTGGATCGTTTCCCAATATTCCTGCAATAAAGCTCATTTCATTAGTTCTTGGGATACCTTTAAGCATTTTCGAGCTAAAACCCAAGTAAAAAAAGGCAAACAAGCGGTCAAAATCCGTACTTATCACCTACCACCGGTCGCTGATGATTGAGTTGTTCAAGCTTTCACCCAAGGACTCAATGTTTGAAGCTCGGTGGCTTCGCATTAGTTGAAGAAGAATTTGATAGAATACCCAGTTGTTACTTGAGCCGATGTGCATAATCGGTATCAATCAAAGATCAGGGTCGAAGACGGTCAACTTGGGGCTCCTTCCGGGTCTATTTATCCTATCAGACCCGTCGATAAAATCAATAGGGAAATTAACCGAGAACCGAGGTTGAACAGAGATCAATACCAGCCATATAATGGAGATCGTAGGAGCAGCGGATCTGGGCAAAATCCTGTACCAAATGAAAGGAGAAGTGATCGAGGCCAGAGCTCTCGAGGACTCATGAGAAAGAACTACTTCGACATGCCTATCAAACCTAAAGAAGAACCACGATTATCATAATACAACTTTAATGTTGATGCAACCGCCATCGTATCGGCTATCAGACGCATCAAAGTTACCAAATGGCCTCGACCTTTACAAACTGATCCAGCCCAAAGAGATCCCAACCAAATGTGCAAATATCATGTCACCTATGGCCAACAAATGGTAGATTGTCGACAATTGAGAGAAGAGGTAGCCCGGTATTCCATAACGGCACCTTCGGGAGTTTCTGAACGACCGAGCCAAGAACCATTTCAGAAACAAGGATTCCAATTAACAAAACGAGCAAGAAGAACCTCAACACGTCATTCATATGATCATCAATGTGGTCGATGTTCCCCAAGGTCCGATGTTAAAGTGCACCTAAGTATCAATCACGAGGGAGAAACAGACTCGAGATTACATACTAGAAGGAACTTTTTCTTTCAACAACGAAGATGCAGAAGGAATCATGCAACCCCATAATGATGCACTGGTAATATCTGTACTCATGAATAAAACTCGAGTTAAACGTGTGTTAATTAATCCAGATAGTTCGGCCAACATCATTCGATCGAGGGTCATAGACAACTCGGCCTACAAGACCAAATCGTGCCCGCGGCTCGAGTGATAAACGGATTCAACATGTCTTGTGAAACTAATAAGGGATAAATAAAGTTACCAGTAGACGCAGCCGAAACCATCCAGGAGACCAAGTTTTATATTAACGAAGGGGACATGTGATATAACGCCCTCTTCGGGAGACCGTGGATCCACAATATGAGGGTTGTGCCCTCGACCCTTCATAAAGTGTTAAAATTCCCAACACTATAGGGGATTAGAACAAATAACGTGGAGCAACCCGCCGCGAAGGAAATATTTGTCATCGATGAAGTAATTCCAATATCAACACTCTCATCGACAAAGGAGCCAGATTCGAAAGCAAAATAGGAAGCCAAATAGCAATCACCGATGTCGGCCTCGACCCAACTGGACAAGTAGGGGACCGACGAAGACGATGATTACGAGGTTCCTTGATCCTTCATAGTCCCTGATGATTCCGACGCTACCAAATCAACGGTCGAGGAGCTGGAGAAAGTCATACTAATCGAACATCTGCTCGATTGAAAGGTATACCTGGGCACGGTGTTAACTCCCGAACTCAGGAAAAAAACTCATTCAATTTCTTATAGCTAACATGGATTGTTTTGCTTGGTCCCATCTCTACATGACAAGGATCCTACCGGAGATCACCACTCATAAACTGGGCCTGGACCCGAAATTCCACCCGATCAAGCAGAAAAGGAGACCCCAGTCCGAGATCAAGCATCCTTTAATCAAGGACGAGGTAACTAAACTCCTTAAAATAGGGTCCATCCGGGAAGTCAAATACCCGGAATGGCTAGCAAACGTTGTAGTAGTCCCTAAAAAAGAGAACAAACTGAGAATGTGTGTGGATTACAAGGATTTAAATAAGGCATGCCCCAAGGACTCTTTCCCTTTTCCTAACATCAATTGCATGATTGATGCCACAACCGACCACGAGATCCTCAGTTTTCTCGATGCCTACTCCGGGTACAACCAAATACGAATGAACCTGGATGATCAAGAAAAGACCTCCTTCAGCACTAAGTATGACACATACTGCTATAACGTAATGCCATTTAGATTATAAAATGTTGGTGCCACTTACCAACGCCTAGTAAACCGGATGTTCGAAGAACAAATAGGGAAATCTATGGAAGTTTACATTGACGATATGTCAGTTAAGTCCCTACGAGCAGAGGACCATTTAAAGTATTTTCAGTATATTGAAGAACTACAACATGAAGCTGAATCCTGAAAAATGTGCGTTCAGAGTCGGATCAGGTAAATATCTCGGGTTCATGGTATCCAACCGAGGAATCGAGATCAACCCCGACAAGATTAAAGCTATCGAGGATATCACGGTAGTGGACAACATGAAGGCCATGCAAGGGCTAACCGGGCGCATAACCGCCCTGGGGCGATTAATATCGAGGTCCTCCGATAAGAGTCATTAATTTTTCTCGTTGTTGAAGAAGAAAAATAATGTCACATGGACCCCGCAATGCCAACGGGCCTTGGAAGAACTTAAACGATATTTATCGATCCCACCACTGTTTCACACATCGAGGGCAAACGAACAACATACTTGTATTTGGCAGTATCAGAGATAGTGGTAAGTGGAGTCCTAGTTCGGGAATAATAAGGTATGCAATTTCCGATTTATTATGTTAGCTAGACCTTGGGTGAGGCCTAAACCGTACTTTCAATTCCACCTTATATGTGTTGTGACAACTTACCCATTATGACATAATGCATAAACCCGAACTCTTGGGACGATTGGCCAAATGGTCCGTAGAAATCAGCGGGTACGATATTGAATATCGACCCCAAACAGCCATTAAGTCTCAAATTTTGGCAGATTTCGTGGCTGACTTCACGTCGGCCCTAATACCCAAGGTCGAAAGAGAGTTGTTGGTAAACTCGAGGACGTCTTCAGGAATATGGACCCTCTTTATGGATGGTGCATCGAACGCAAAGGGGTACGGACTTGGCATTATACTAAATCCACCCACAGGCAATACAGATAGACAATCCATTAGAACTGTGAAATTGACTAACAACGAGGCCGAATATGAGGCCCTGATTGCAGGTCTCGAACTGTCCAAAAGCTTGGGGGGCGGAGTCGATTGAAGCTAAGTGTAACTCCCTCATTGTGGTGAATCAAGTTAACGAAACGTTCGAAGTCAGATAAGAACGAATGCAAAGGTACCTAGATAAGTTACAATTAATGTTACATCGGCTCAAATAATGGACTTTGCAGCATGTACCTCGAGATCAAAATAGTGAGGACGATGCCCTTGCAAACTTAGGGTGGTCGGTCGAAGACGACGAGCTCAACTCAAGGTCAGTTGTACAACTCATGAGGTTTATTGTAGAAGAAGGTCACGCCGAGATAAATTCCACAAGCTTAACCTGGGATTGGAGAAATAAATACGTGGAGTATTTGCAGACCGGGAAACTTCCCTCAGATCCAAAAGAATCGAGGGCCCTGCGCACAAAGGCAACCCGATTCAGCTTGTCCGAGGACGGAACCTTGTTCAGAAGAATGTTCCATGGCCTGTGAGCAATATGTCTGGGACCGGAGTTACCGAGTACATTCTGAGGGAAGTTCACGAGGGAACTTGCGGAAATCATTCAGGCGGCGAATCATTGGTTCAAAAGGTGATCAGAGCCGGCTATTACTGGATCGACATGGGAAAAGATGCAAAGGAGTTTGTTAAAAAATGTGACAAATGCCAAAGATATGCTTTGATGATTCACCAACCCGGGGAACTGCTGTGTTCGATTTTGTCACCATGGCCATTCATGAAATGGGGAATGGACATCGTCAGCTCTCTTCCATGGGCACCGGGCAAGGCTCAATTTATTTTATTTATGACTGACTATTTTTCTAAGTGGGTTGAAGCACAGGCTTACGAGAAGGTTAGGGAGAAGGAAGTCATCAACTTCATTTGGGAACACATTATATATCGGTTTGGGATGTCATTCGAAATTGTGTGTGACAACGGGAAATAGTTTATCGGCGGTAAAGTGACCAAGTTTCTCGAAGATCATAAGATCAAAAGAATCTTATCGACACCTTATCACCTTAGCGGGAACGATCAAGCCGAATCGACCAACAAAACCATAAGAAAAGGTTAACCGAAGCCAAAGGAAAATGGAAGGAGATCCTGCCCGAAATCCTTTAGGCATACCGCACGACTGCGAGTTCCAGTACCGGGGCTACTCCGTTCTCATTGGTTTATGGCACCGAAGCCCTAATACCGGTCAAAGTAGGGGAGCCAAGTAGCAGATTCTAATATGTGACGAATGAATCAAATGACGAGGCCATGAATACGGGCCTGGAGCTATTAGATGAAATGCGTAAAGCCGCGCTTGATCGATTGGCTGCCCAAAAGCAACAGATTGAGAGGTATTACAATCGAAGGGCTAGTCTTTGATACTTTAGTGTCGGGGACTTAGTACTAAAGAAGTTCACACTAAATACCCGGAATCCGAACGAAGGTAAGTTGGGTCCGAACTGGGAAGGATCGTACCAGATTCTCGAGGTCACTGGGAAAGGATCCTATAAGCTCGGAATGATGAACGGAGAACAACTACCGAGAAATTGGAATGTAGCTCACCTAAACGATATTACTGATAAGGTATGACCCTATTCATTTTCTTTTATTTCGGACTAACACTTGCAGGTGATCGACAAGAAGCATTACGAAGTTTTTAGGTTCTAAAAGCACGCGTTGCGCTCTTTTTTCCTTAGACCAGTTTTGTCCCAAATAGGTTTTTCTGCAAGGTTTTTAACGAGGCAACAGTAGATCGTGCTAACTTAGAATGAAAGACCGATTATGAAATGGTGTCGAAGATCGCATTGACAATATCCGAGTTTTCTCTACAATCAACCTCGAATACTGTGGGGCATTACCCTCGGATATGCATTATCCTCGGATATCAACTTTAGCGAGGAAATTACTTCTCAAAAGGAAGGGTTTTGATAGGTAGGATTTATTGTAAGGTCCAAACGGTCAAACAGACCATGCTTACATAGATTGCTCAAGCCCTGACATAAACATGTACGCATGTATACCTGTTTTGCACAAGAATAAAGAGAAGTACTTTCCTTGCAATCATCTTATGTTTTAAAAATTTCCTATTTACATCCCTCAAAGAAATTTGTACTTCCTATCTCCTAAAGGTAACGATCTCAAGGGCCGCTTATAACCGGAGTTCGAATGATCACTCCCTTGCTCGGGACTGCCGTCCAAAAACAAACTCGAACGGCCTAAGTCACTGGGCCTCGGGAGAATAAGACACCCCGATTTTGTAAAGGCCACGGCCATCCCGCTCGGGGACTGTTATCTTGGGCAATCCTGGATAGCTCGGGAAAGCAAGTCCAATGGGAAGCTCCCAAACTAAAAGGCTACGGCCATATTAAGACAGCTCATAGACGTCCGAAACCCGTAACAAAAATTAGGCCTTCAATAAAGAAATTTTTTTTATAACCGGTTCTAAAGGCTACCCTCGGCAAACTATAATCTCGGCTACCTACTTTTGGAAAACGTTTCCGGTAATTTCGAACCCCCAAGACGCCTTAAACCAGAGTAATGTAAAGTCAAGATTTGTTTGAACTTTCAAACATAACCGAAGTTATTTTATGCTAAGGCATTCCGGCCTTCATGAATATAAGTAATAAAGCAAAGGAAAATTTTGAAAGCCGAAAGGGAAAGAAAAGCTATATATATATAGACACACAAAGGCCATAAGGGCCCGATACAAAAATCAACAATGGCCAAAATGGCCTCAATATGATGCAAAAAGCAAAAAAAATAAAACATCTAAAGTCCTAAGCGGCTTGGTCTTCATCGGAGGCAGCATCTCCATCCTCGGGATCTTCCCCGGCTTTAGACTCGCTTAAGCCCTCGGAATCTTCATCGGGAAAAGCCAGCTTCCAAGCCCTGGTTTCTTCTACTTTGGCATTCTTGATTTTAGCTAGTATGTAGAAGTTCTGAGCATGGACTCCCTCGAGGGCTTCCCTTCGAGCTTGCCACCTTGCATGCTCCACCATACTTTTAGCCTGCGCCTGAATCGCCTCGGCATCAACCTTGAACTGGGCCACTTTAGCATCAGCCTTGGTCTTGGCCACAACCACCTCTGATTTGGCCGCCTCGAGTTCCTTGGCCAGATTCTCTCGACCAGAAATAGTCGAGTTTAGCTGAGATTGGAGCTCCTCGATCTTCTTGGTCTACACCAAGGTTTTATCTTATGCAGCCTGAAGCTGGGCCTTGGCCGACGCTAGTTGTGCTTGGACAATATCCTTTTCCGAGGCTAAGAGATCCATATTTTTCTTGAACTCCTCGGCCTCAGCTTGTATCATGTCTACCTGCGCTAGGAGCTAACCGATTTATTCAAGCCTCTTTCGAACCTGCAGGATCAGATCCTTAGCCACTGAGTTCAGTTCGTCGTCACTATCTTCAGGTACTCGATTTACCTGCTCGGCCCACGCGGCATGCTCCAGCCGAGCCGCTTCTAACTCGGCCTGAAGTTTCTCACTCAGAAGCTTATTGGTATCCCTCTTCTCAGTAAGCTCCCGAACCTCGGCCTCGTGTTGGGTTAACTCCTCCCGATAACAGAGGAAAGTCTCAAGGTGTATTACCAAGGCCTGCAAGAATAAAGAAAAGTGTTAGGATTATTTGCAACTTCAAATTTAAAATACATAATAAAGGGACACTTGAAGTTACCCGATTCAAAGCCTGTTGAGCTTCATTGAATAGGCAGGGCGCTTCCACCGCGTCCATCACGGCATGGTCCTCTTCGGTCACCAAGCACCGAATATAGCTAGCAACCCCCATGGGGCAGAGAAAACTTGGGCATCCTCCAGGACAAAGAAAACTATTGACCGCTTTCGGTCAGGGTTAACGCTCGAGGCCGAGAATCGATCCACCAACTTTGGGCTCGAAGAAACCATTAGCCCCCGATGATGGTACCTTCTTTGGCACCGACAAGTCACCAAGCCTAGTAACGTCCTCTGAGGCAGTGGACTCTAACCCATCTAAGAAGTTGTGGATATTATCTCCCCCTAAGGCCCCTCGTAAGAACGACCTTCTAGCATACCGGCTCATGGATCATCGCATCTGAGAACTGAGGAGACCCGGTAAGGTCAATCACCCTAAGAGCATCTTTTGGGGCACCTTCCTCTACTCGAGAAGTGTCGGCCCCGGTCTCCCTCTCGACTCCCCTGGCTTGGGGCAAAGTTGTCGCACCCTGTTTCATTTTGGAGATCTCGGCCAATACCTTCTCAGCAACTTCCCCGGCTTGAGGCAATGCAGTTCGCACCCGAGCCACTAGCTCGGAATTGTCTTTTTCTTCGGAATCATCCCTAAGTTGGCGGATTGAGTCCGATGGGAGGACGCCGATACTTTCCTTAGGTTTACGCGTCAGCCTCCTCTTTAGTTTCTTCTTTTCCGAGTCCAGAGAGCTCGGGGCCCTTTTCCTTTTCTTCTCATCACCTTGCCTCGAAGCAGGGGACTCGAGAGGCACATCCTCATCACCGGATGGAGGCCTCATAGCAACATCTTCGGGGAGACCTATAAAAGAAAACATAACCGATAAGAATTTGACAGTGCAAGGAGAAAGTCAAACATCATTGAATAAGAAATGAAAACTTACCATGATTACGGGCCTCCCAGCGACCCTTCGACAATTCGTGCCATGCGCGCTCGGAATATGGTCTTTGTGACACAAGGTCCTGGACCCACTCCTTGAGTTGAGGAACTGCATCCGGCATACGAGCCACAGCTTCACCACAAAAACACCGATAATAAGGGAGTGAAGGGGAGAAATAATAAATAAAATCTTTAAGGCGAAGTTGTACTTACGCTTCATGTTCCATTTATCGGGAAATGGCATGTCCTCGGGAGGGATCAAGTTCGAAGTCCTTACTCGAACGAATCGACCCATACAGCCTCGGTCCCTAGCCTCATCTATACTCGAGAACAGAGCCCTACTGTCCCGGCGAGCAAGTTTGATTAATCCCCCTCGATAGAGTCGGGAACTATATTGGCGCACAAGATGATCGAGGTTGAAGGGACACCCCTCGATTTTGTTTACAAAAAAATGGAGAATAATCACTATCCTCCAGAATGAGGGGTCAATTTGACCGAGGGTCACCTCGTACCTCTTGAAGAATGCGATAATGACCGGTTCTAAGGGACCCAACGTGAAGGGATAAGTGTAAACACTTAAAAAAAAAAACTCCACGTGAGTAGTAATTGCTTCCTCAGGCGAAGGCACCACCACATGCTTATCGGCCCAGTTGCAATCCTCTTTCACATTGGAGAGGAGATCATCGGGATCGAACATATATATCTCGAGACCGGCTCACATCAACCTAGTACCGAGGAAGTTTCTTCGACCCTGAAATCAGCACTGGTTGGGCACACTGCAGGAACGAACTCTTCATGGTGTGGTTCCGCCGCAGTCCCGTCGCCGGCAGGTCGTGATGAAGAGGCGGCCTCCTCTTGTGGGACAGTCTTAGAAGTTTTTGCCATACTAGAGCAGAGATGAAAAAGAGAAAATTAAGAAGGTACGCTTAGTGGTTTGCAAAAGATTCAAGAAATCTGGGTACAAAAGTTGGACCCAAAAATTTCTTTTATTTCTCCAACATTTTATTTGCCAAAGGCCCTTTATATGGTGTCAGGTTGCTCCAACAGTGGCAATTCCGGCGTCGCCACCACCACCGCTTGACCGGAAAAGCACCTCAACCACCCATTCTTGCCAATTCTAGCACACCCATTTAGTAATTTCCTATGATTTTGGCGTTAAACTTTTGCTCTGATTTGCCTTCATAACTCCAACTTTGTCATCACAAACTTTATTTTGGGGCTGATTCTTTACATTTGATGATTGTTGATTCGATCTGGAAGAAGGTATTAGTGCAACTGCTAACTTAGTCACAGAAGGTTTCAAAGGACTTTTCAAGGTTCCAAATTTATCATGTCACTCATTCTTTAGAGCATCATTTTTACCAATACCCAATTGTCTTTTCAAATTAGGAGCTCAATAATGTTGTTTTGAGATATGAAATTAGTAATGTTTTGATCTTGATGTGAAGAACTGGGAAAAAAGTAAGAGCAAATTGGAGAGAAGTGAGTTGGGGAATGGGTGTCGGGTAATGGGTTGAATTAAGGGGCACGTTTGTAAAAGAACCAGGTTTAAGATTTGGGATGAGTCTTTTGTTCCTGATGCGCCATGTGTCCAAGCCGTTAAAATAAGGGCAAATTTAGAACTTTGATGGACCGCAAGGATAAATTTGAACGAAAAATATAACGGGGGATTAGGATTTGATAAAATAAAGTAAAGAGGTATAACAGGCCTTTTTCCGTTTTTTTGTTGTTGCTCCCAGTCCCTTTTAAAGGTCCATCTGTTTGGTAGAAAGGAGAGTAAAAAAATTGCATTCTGATGTTTTCTGGATAATGATTTTTCAACCTATATGTTAATCTTAACCCAAAAGCTATTGGTTCTCACACACACACAATTATATTGTTAAAGAGAGCAAAAATGCTATTCAGTCATCCCCTTCAACACACCTTATACAACACAAGTGCTATGCGAACAACTTGGCATCCGTTGATCATTTTTCATCAGAAGCATTTAAGCTATCTGAAGTACAAACTTCCTTGTTTCTTTTTTCTCACATGCGGGTAACGGGCATAGATAATAAAACTGTTTCTCAGTGACGGAAGAAGATATCTACAGAAAGGAATGCTGCCCAAGTATATATCCTACAAAAGAGAGAACAAATGCTTGAGAAAAAGAGACTCTGGTAGTTCAGTACAGTGAACATTATTCATCAAATCTAGACCTTTAATGCCTCATGTGCAACGTAAGGGTTGCATATCTTTGTTGCAATTTGTCTGGATGCAAACAGAGTCTTGCTTTCTGATAAGCTTTCTTCACATGTGCACTGTCTATTAAGTTTGTTATGGAATTAGAAGCCACCCACTTTTAGGCCATACGATCTGAGAAAATTTGGGAAGAGGGAGTCATGTTCAGTGAATCTTTCCAGCAAATCACAAACTGTAAATCATTGATTTATTGACAGAAACGTGGTATGATCTTACGTGATGTAGTGTTGAAAGGAGCAATCAGATGTCAGCTTCCTTGCCAGTCGACCATAACGTTTACCTTTTCATCCAGTAACTCCATTTCCATCTGTACCCATTATAAACAGACTTTTACACGAAGCTTGAACTTTTCAATGCTTGAAACATCTACATATTAAATTCTATATGCTTCATACAATCCATGGTAGATCTCATTACTTATATGTTGATATTGCTATTTCAGCTGAAACTTTGTCAAGGAACTACAAGAGCCTATCAAATCAATATTGCTAGAAATCAACTGGCAACGAAAAACCCAATTATAAGAACATCATTGATTTATTAGGTCTGTAACTTTGGTACTCCCTCCAGCTAAGTTGCTCGGACACGGGTGCAGGTGTCCGACACCGTGTGGATCTAGATGTCGGATCCTTCGAGATGTAAATGCTAAGATTCAGGGATATGGATCCTAGTATAGATATGGGTGAGGGGATCCGGCTAAAAGTAAAATAAAAAAATCTTTAAACTATGAGAAATTTTGTGGAATACTTACGTATAGCTTGTAAAGTGTGGATTTCTTTTTTATTCTCAAGTTGTATATAAGTAAATGATTGATTTCCTAGATAAGGGTGCTATTTTCTTCAAATTTACCCTAGTTTTGGTTCTCATTTCGGGAATCAAATTGTATCTCGCCTCGAATTTTTCCGTTCGTCGTGGTCAAAGTACCCAAAATTGTTTGACCAGCTCCGGTATGGATCCCATACCCACACCCATACTAGTGTCGTGTCGACACGAGTGCGGCACCTAAATTGCCGTGTCGGAGCAACTTAGCCCTCCGGTTCACAATAAGTGACCATTTTACCTTTGGCACACTCATTAAGGAAATACGAACTCCTAAAGAAAAAAGGATGTATTCACTATTCACTAAATTAACTTTAATTAATTGTTACCTTGACACATTGGAATATGTAAATAAGGGCAAATTTTGAAAAAAATAAATTAATTCCTTTTTGATTATGTAAATAGACACTTATTTTGGACCAAAATGAGAAGGTAAAATGGTCACTTATTATGGACCGGGGAGAGTACTAACTAAGAGAAAATTGAAGCTTACATCATTCTGAAGTTGCAGTCTTTCTTCTCCAGTTGCCCATTTATCCGGTTCCTCATCCTGCAAAAAGAAGTTATGCTAGAAAAACTAAGAGGATGAATTGTCTTAATCTCAACATTATGAAACCACACCCCTTACCTGTTTCCTGCAGTGTCAAGATATTGTATTTTTCTTTCTTATGCTTTAATGATTTTGTTTATCGGCATTTCAAACTACATTTAACTTTTTCTCTGTACTATTGTCAATATGTCTATTTTTCCTCTTTGTTTGGTAAGTATAGAAATGGAGAGGCAGTGGAACGATGGAAAACAATAAGATCAGCTATGGCGTTCTTTCACTTGCTTCTGTAGGGAGCAAATAAGAGATAATCTGAAACAGAATGATTCTTTCTTGTGGGGAAGAAATTTTGGTGGATTGGACTGTAAAATTCTCTGTTTTTCTCAGATTTCTCTACTTCATTCTCCAGAGAAAATCCCATCAGTTCCAAGTGAAAACCATTATATCCTTGACAAATTCTGTGTTCCTTTGTATAAACATAGGAAGGGAGAGTTTTACTGATTCCCTTGCCCTCTTCTCTTCTTAACTTTCCGAACAAAATTCAAGTTTCGGTTATTATACCAACAGCGATATATGCATTTCTTTAAAATGTCCTGCAAGATCATTGTCAAAAATTACCGTAGTTATTTCGGTCAATTCATGTCCATCTCTTTTTTCCTCCAGAAACTGATGTAAAGTAGATACTTCTGCAAGTTGAAAAATAACCAGATACAGTGATGTTAACGGGAATTCAAAAGAGAATATATTTGAAATAGAGAGAAATAATCCTTCATCGCACCTTCTATCTCTCCTGACTGCTGTTTTTCCTCTTCAAAGCTCAAATTATTCTCTGAACAGTGTCCTTGGAACTTCTCTTTAGCCCAAGCAATAGCTTCATGGACCGCGTTTTCTTCCTCCACTGATCCTTCTCCATAATCGGGGTTGACTTCAATAACATAAGAGCTCATGATTTCATCTTCATCTTGCTCCGACGTTTCTAGCTGAGACATATTATGTTGATCTCTGCAGGCTATGCTGTCATCATGCTCTTTACAAAGTGAGGAGGAGACAATAGAGGAAGGCGAGTTGAGCTGGAAAGCATTTGTAGACACCTTGTGGTTGCTAGAAGAAATGGGATTCATACTAATTGATTCTGGAGACGAATTTCTTCGGTTGAATGCAAGATTATTGCTTCTGAAATCCTCATTGTGCTCGTTTTTGGTGTTGTAGTAAGATGGATGGCATGAAAATACTGGCGTTCCCTGCAGCCCTTGGTATTCTTCATACATCCTTCTAGTTGAGTTCCATCCAGTTGGTACATTTATTGGTCTAAAATGCATAAAACAACCAAGGCATATGTCAAGATCTTCTTTCATTATATAAGCGTAAATGTGGTAACATCTACCAACCATCTCAACAGTATTGCTGATGTCGTGCCACAAGGCATGACCATGGAAGTAATGAAAAAGAAAAGGTTATAATTGGGCTAAGGGGTAGATCTACATGATATGGATAGCGAATGATCTTCGCCAACTGCTTATCTCTCTTCCTCGCATTTCATTCATAACCTAAAAATCTATCTTCATGCATTTTCATAATTTTGAGACATTTTTCAAATATTTTTGCGCAAGTCCGAAAATGTTTTAGTACTACTTGTGCCGTCAACAAAGTTATACTCTCACCATCCAAAATTAGGTGTTTATGGATTCAAATTTCAAAACCCCGACGAATTTTATTTCAGTGAAATATATATTTTAAAAGTTAACATTGCTGTAACCTTAAACCTCTATCATTTGAAGTAAGTTGTTCAATTCAACTTACAATTTCACTAAGAAATTTGATCAAATTATCCTTAAAAGAGTTACTGTGCAGTAAATATTTAACAAAACAACAGTTTTTTCTTAAAATGTGCAGGAATTTCAATTGCAGCATAACTATATCCAGTCCCTCTACATAAAAGCTTTAGTCAGCTCCATTACATCATATAATTTCTTCTTAAACAAAGGACAAGGTTTAATTCTCAATAAATCCCAATTATTGATTAGTCAAAATGTTTTTCTCCTTCGGAAAAAATATATTTTCTCCTTTCAAATGACAAATACTCCAGAGGGAAAGAAGAAGAATATCTAAACCCAGTGTAATATAAACTATATACTGGGCCATATATGTAAAATTCCTAGGTTCATACGGAAACTGGAGGTAACGGTAGAGTACGGAGTAAATATATACCTGAGTTTTGTAGCGAAGAACGAAATGTCATCATAACATTCGCCGCCGATCGCCGGCCGGAGGGGGCTAACGTTCTCTGAGCTCAACACCGACGAAGAGCTTGCCTTGGACTTAGAACCTGACCGCGTCCTCGACCTTCTCATCGTTTCTTCTTCTTCGTTGCATCCAAATATATCGCCATAAAACCCTTGATCAACTCTCCGGCCACCTTTTTCTACCGGAATCCTGAATTCCGGCAAGTTACGGTAACACCTCGCCGGAGCCATACTCGCCTGCGGTCGAAATATCTCATCGTAGGATAAATTTGAGGGCCTGGTATAATCATCGCAGGCGGAGAACTGCCGTTGAAGTACACTGCGAGGAGGTCCTCCGAATACGTCACTGAAATCTTCGGGGTTCAATTCAGAGTCGCCGGAGATTTTCGGCCGGCGACGAGTGGTGGCTTCCATGGAATGCCGACTGGGAAGGCTGGTTTTTATTGTTGTTGTTGTGGTGGTGAAAGGCATTCCCATTTTCATTCTCCAGGACTCGTCCATTTTCTCCGGCGACGTATCCCGACCGGGGAACTGTAAGAAGCTTCACAGACGAGATGCTTAATGGCTATATTGCCTTTATATATACAAATGGCAATTGTATTTTAATAGGTCTTGAACATAATGTAGCTGTCATTCACAACATTTTAAGAATAAAAAATATCCTCCATTATACTGTCAGTCCATCACACCCCCTAGTGTTATAGAATAAACACAAAAATACCCCTCTACCGTTAGGACTAGGGTTGTGCACGGATCAGATCGAATCGAATCGAATCGAATCGGATCGGATTTAGCACATTCCGAATTTGGATTTTGGATTCTAAAAAATACAATCCGAATCCTATCCGAATTATATTGGATTAAGATTTTAAAGTTTGGATCGGATCAAATTTCGGATCGTATTATTATGCCTCAAAGTTGTAAACTATATGTATATTTGCTTTGTAAAAAGATAATGTATTAAAAAAAATCATGTTTATATAATTATGAGAGTACTATGGTGCCGATATAGCTAAATCTAGTAATTGTAAAGGTAATAACTTGGAGGAAGATGCAAAGGAAGTACTGACTATCCGAAATTAAAGTGTAGTATTTATACATTGCCTAATAATTTCGGATTTCGGATTTCGGATTGGATTGGATTGGATTAAAATATACCAATCCGAATCCGATCCGAATTTTTTTAATAAACACATTCCCAAATCCGATCAAATCCGAAATCCGAAATCCGAAATCCGAAATTGAATGAATCGGTTTGGATTTTGGATATCCGATCCAAATGAACAACCCTAGTTAGGACCCTCTGTCATAGCTAATATCATCCCACATGGCTTGACATTTTGTTGAGATGGATTCCACGTGACTTGCCATCTCACCACCCAATCCCATTTTACTCTCTCCGTCAATTTTTTTCTCCAACACCACTAAATATCCTTATTCTGAACATTACAATATAGTTCCCTTACTTTCTCCGCAAATGTGTTTATTTTATAAAACATCAAGACTCAAAGTATTTCTCTGTATAGATATACTTAATTTTAATGAGGTCCACTATATTTATTTTTTTATAGGTATACGTTTATACTGTGTGGATTTTCTATATTTTTCTTGTAAATTCATGTTAAATTCTCAAAAATCAGAATTAATTGAATTAAAAAAAGAATACGTGTAAGGAAAATGCATCCACTGTGATATATAACACTGGAGAGTACTTTGGAGATCGTAAACCAGTTGTCGGGCTGACGTCGGTCCAATTCAAACAAAATTCTCATCCAGAATAAAACCCCAAGTTTAAAGTTAGAAAAAATCAGTGCTCATCCAAAATAAAAGGAAAGGAGTCACATGTACTCGATTTATTTTTACTCTTTACCAGGTCATTCAAAGATGAAGTCTTTCTTATTTGTTCATCAATTATTGTACATTAGGCAATTTGTAGAAAGAAATCAGAGCTTTTATTTACTTGTCCCAATTGCTTGAACGGCAACAATATTTACTTCACTCTAGCACTTATTTTTTTACCTTGCCTTTCCTGAAACTCAGTTGTCTTTGATCAACTTATCAGTCTATTTTTTGCGGTGGTTATGTAAAGGGGAGGAAAACAAAGGAGGAGGAATGAAATGGGTTGGAGCGATGAGATGACATGCCACATGACATCTACCTAAGCAAAATATCAGGACATGTGGGATGATGTTAGTCTTAGTGGAGGGCCCTAACGACAAAATGATATTTTTGTTTCAATTCTATAACGTCAAGGGCTGTAATAAAATGATAGTATAATGGAGGATATAAATGATCCTTTTTGCATAGTAACGAGGTATTTTTGACCCTTCTCCGTTTTAAGAAATAGTTGATACTTTTTATTAATTTTTATTATATCTATTTTTTCTTATTGATCCTTTTAAAAGTTAAATAAGAAAATAAGAAATAAGACCACTTCTCTTGGTTTGAGTCCAGTTCCCCATTTTTCCTATGTAATTTATTTATTTGTTAATGTAAGTTTTGTAATTCGGGTTTGATTCCAAAAGTTGTAATATGTTAATAATTGTTAGTAGGGTGTTTTCGGTACTAAGGAAAACATTTTTCTTTTCCAACTTTTTCATGTTTAGTTGACTTAAATATTTTGAAAAATATTTTTTTCATGTACTCATTTTTCTCCAATTGGAGAAAAATGATTGCCCCACCAAAAAGAAAAAAAAATATATTTCAAATTTTTTTTCAACCTTCATCACCCTAGTCCTGAGCCCTACCATGCACCCCCATCCTCGCCCCCACACTCCACCCCCTCCCTGCCACCCCACCACCCCTTCCCCCAACCTCGCCACCCCGACCCCTAGAACCCAACCTACCATCCTCTCCGGCCCTTACTCATTTTATTTCCCATAGTATTTGACTAAATTATATATTATTCAGAAAACATTTTCTGCAACTTAACCAAACACCATAAAATAAGTGAGAAAATCACTTATTTTTCGGGAAAACATCTTCGAAGGACAATATTTTTCGTCGTACAAAACACCCCTGTCATGTCACGAATTGTGACAAGGTGACTTTTAGTGTGTTAATGTCACGACCCAGCCTAGTGCCGTGACGGATAACCGACACTAAGTGCCGGTCATCATTAAACCTATTGATAATCTACTAATCATGAATATAACTAACAAATTGAACAAGCATAAGCACAACTGATAAGAACTACGCAATGGAAAGCCGACAAGGCTAACACAAGTTGACATATAAAAATATACTAACTGCACATGTGAATATCTACATGCCTCCAAAAGTGCTGAATTGAACAAGTACTGGACGGAACAGGGCCCGCTCATACCAAACTAGATGACTGTACACCTACCAAAAGATAAGCAACTCTGGGAGCAAACGAAGTGACTCCAACAGTTGGTGGATAACCTATTGATATGGCTCAAGCACTGATCTATCTTTACTTGCGCGGCATGAAACGCAGCACCGCGGAAGGGACGCGAGTACGATATGTACAACGTATGTAGGGTGAAAAGCATATGTAAAGCATACTAAAGTATGACTGTAAGCTGGAAATATGAATGTAAGCTGAAAGTTAAACAAGAGTCTGAACTAGCAACTGGCTCAAGATTTGTTAAACTCTTCAAATTACAAAAAAATATGGCAGAGTTTTCCCTTAAAACTAGATGATCCCCAAAAATAAAATCAAACACCACAATATACACGAGAATGTATACCCTTCCAAGATGAAAACAAACTAAAGAAGATTCAGTTATCTACAATAGTGTCAAACGATCGACAAAATGAAATTATGAATATAATGGCGACACATAGTGGCTAACTTGTGACATGAAAGTTTAAATATGATTTTGGAATAATCAAAGCACCAAAACATGACAATTAAGCTTATATAATCTTAAATTAAGCTATTAATATCATATGGGGTTAGGTATACGTAAGAATATCAAACGAACAGAATAAATGGAAGTCCGTATGGCATATGCCAAATGGGCAATTCGCCTTTTTATTTTTGTTGTGTTTTGAAGTTCCAACCAAAACTAGTTTCATCCATATTTCACATAAGGAATTGAATATTATACATGAATAAAATACATGCTGAAATTTACTTCGAACAACTCTTAAACGATCAAGAAGAAATGCAAGAACAAAGCTAAACCAAATCATGCCATAAACGAAACAAAACTCCTACATACCTCTTGTGTTCTTGCTTTCAAACCTTGTTCCTTTTTATCCACACCCTTACTTATGCTTCTATAACTAAAATACAGAGGTGACAAGCTTCCTCAGCCACAAAGCTCTTTCCAAAACAAGAGTCATAAGGAAAAAGGAGGACAACAAAGTCTTACCTATGTCGTAAGGATCGCATTGATGTGTTCGCTTTTTGTTTTTGAGTTGTGGATGATGGAATTGCTTCAAAATCCTAAGAATGTGTTTAGGAGGTATATGCAAAGTTTTTAGGTCTGATTTGGGTCAGAATGAGTCTTAGAGATGAAGACTACAACTTTTTATATCAAGATAATCCTCAACCAACCTTGTGGGTCCCAAAGTAAGTTGCTTGCGTAGTCTCGCAAAAATGCTAATATCTCTCCCCTTCAATATTGTATCGTCTAACGATTTAATATGCCGGAAATTAGATTCGTAGATATTCAATTTGGTGGGTGGATCACCCCGTAATTCCTATTATATTGATAGAAAAGTTTAGTGACATTAGACCTAAAGTTTATGTAAAGTTATGAACGTAACGTATGACAACTTTTGTCAACTTTTAAATCATAACTCGTTTGACTTCAAAACATAACACACGACTATAATAGAACTAAAATACCTCATAGAATCACCTCTTTATTATGTTAATCACCCTAGTTTCACTCCAAAAGTACGGATTATAACATTCCCAACTTGCCGACTTTCGACGAAACTTATTTTCTTTGATTCGTTTAGCTTTTAAACCTTCCAACCCTCTTGGTGCTTGCAGTTCATGATATTAAATAGTTGTAACCTCTAAGGTAAATGAATAAGTTACGTTATGTACTTTCAAAAGATGATCTCATTTTCGAGCTTACATCAATTGATTTACGACGTACTCTTACGTACAGAAACATGAGGTGTAATAATTAATTACGGCACTTGAAGTTACATTAAACCACAAGATAGTCTATAGTTAATACGACCATATGCCCAAGATCATACGTTTGAACGAAACTAAAAAGTACACCTATACATTTCCATGCCTCAAACACAACAGTGCTCCTCGTGGTCAATGGTCATGAGCAAAGGCGGATCCAGGATTTGATGATTACAGGTGTCATTGTATTTAATATAAACTTACCACTAGTCAAGGTGATTGAATATGGATGCACATTTGGTAGGCTCCCTCAGTTTTAAATTAACTCGATTTGGTTCGATTCATTTTTCAATTAATTGGTTCACTTTACAGGTTTTTTGTTGCATAAATGCACATGTGATAACCAATTAAAAATATTTGGCCCTTTCAAGGAAAAAATAACATTAAAGATGGTTGACTGAGGTGAAAATAAATTAGTCTTAGACATCATTCAACATGAAATTGGTTGAAACGAAGGAAAATAAAAATGATTAAAAGCATATTAAAATTTCAAAATTCAAGATTTGAAAAAGAAAAACAGAAATAACTAATAAATGGAACGGTATATAGAGAGAAAATACAAAGATGAAAATGAGGAATTTAGAAAAATAGAAGAAAAGAAAAATTTGGAAAGAGGGAACAAGGAAAAGTAAGATTGGCCTTACTAAAAATTGAGTCAAGTGGGGGTCGATCCTAGGCCTTAGGCCTAGCAATTGGCACCTTTACCATGGCACCCATCATAATTTTGTGGCTGAGCTTCAACATTGACTAGCTTAGCATAACTTTTAGGTGTGTTTGGTACGAAGAAAAACCAAACTTGGGGCATTCACTCTTGCACACATTAGTATAACAACCTTCATGCGAGATGCGAGCCTTAATTAATCCTTTACTTTAACTCAACACTCACCCTAAGTATGACTTCATTGACACTCTTAGGAAGAAAAGTATATCTGGGTGGTTATAGTCATGTAAGTTTACTATTTGTCAGAGTATCCTCTTGAGCCCAATACCCCGCAAGTTGCCTATGCAATTGAACGCCTAAATGAAGCAATCAGCTTCAAAGTGCCCAAAGTGCCGAAGGAACCTCGTGTGCACGTCTTTCACATAATACAAATAACACAATCAACACAAGTCTTAAGGGGCAGGTCCCCTCCCCCCCC
>ML280898.1:127541-171796 GCA_005239495.1 Nicotiana undulata
CCCCCCCTCCCCCCACAAAGTTAGACAAGATACTTAATTTAACTAGACAAAATCAACCCTCGAAAATAGTTTTCCCCTAAAATTTGCCTCCACACAGCTCAAATCTAACCAAAAATGACTTTATATCATCATGCAATGCAAGGGAAACCAGTTACAATTGATAAAGCTATGATCTTTTACACAATTCTCCAAAAGGACCCCCCGCCTGCTCGATCAAAACCCGAGTCTAATGGTAGATTTTGACTACCTATAATACTACGAGTTTATATATGTGTTCTATTTTCAAAAAGTCCAAATTGACTCTCAAAACCCAAATTTTTATTTTCAAAACTTTGATAAAATTCTTAAATTTTCTCTTTGATTATCATAAATTTGATGTTAAATCTAAGATATAATTATGAAAAATAGTTGAAAATTAATTATAATCTTTTACCCAATTATTATAGATGAAAATCCCCTCTTCAAATCGCATTCTACTGAGTCTAGGATTCTAAAAGGAGATGAAATTCCAACTTTCCGACCTTTTGTTCAGTTTCAGATGTCGCAATCACGACACTGGGCTTGCAATTGCAAAGAAAGTCTCGCAATTGCGGCTACTGACAGTCTAAGTAGGAAGTCTTAAATGCGACATGGGCTTCACATTTGTGAAGCATGTCCCCATTGCAAATGCGACAAAATTATCGCAAATGTGCTCCTACCCTACCCAAGTACTACTCGCAATTCCGACCCATTCATCGCAAATGCGACACCTGAGACCCCCTTCTAAGGTCCCCAATTGCGATGTTGGTGTTCTCAATTGCGATGCCTGAGGCATCAGCACACCAGCATTCCAGGTCCGGTTCAAAAATATTCTGAAATATGTCTGAAACTCACCCGAGCCCTCGGGGCTCCAAACCAAACACCTACACAAGTCCAAAAATATCATATGAACTCGCTCGCACAATCAAAACACAAAAATAACATACAGAACTACGAATCAGACATCAAAATGAATTTTAAATGAAAACACAAGAACCTCTAGAATTGCAACCAAGCGTCTGAATCTTATCAAATCAACTCCAAATGACACCAAATTTTGAAGATAGGTTTGAAATATCAAAATGGAGCTATTCCAAATCCCAAAACTAAATTTCAAACCCAATAGCCAAAAAGTCAACCTATGGTCAAACTTGGGAAATCTTCTAATCCTCAAATCGCCAACTTTCGGCAAAATAAGTCAAATCAACCTAAGGACTTCCGAATTTGATTCCAGGCATACGCCCAAGTCAAAAATCACAACACAAACTTATCGGAGCCATCAAAATACCGTTCTGAGGTCATTTTTACAAAAGTCAAACTTTAGTCAATATTTCTATCTTAGGCGTCTAAACCAAGAACCAAAGGCCAAAATCAATCCAAAACCTTCACGGAATGAAACTAACCAACTCTGCACGTCATAAAACCCCAAATACACATATGTGAAGCATCAAAAAAGGGAATAGAGACTCATATACACAACATAACAGGTCGGATCGTTACAGAAAATGCATTAATTATTGTTACGATTAAAGACATTAGTTTTACTTGAAAAATATAATTGAGCTCCTATAATTACTTCCCCTTTCTTGTGGATCTCATCTAACACTTGCAATGATCTTAACAAAGAAAAAGATTTATCGCGCGCCAAATGCATGATACATATCATGTTAATCAACAAAGATTATATGACAAATTGAGACAAAAACACATATGAATTAACCATAGTTAATTGATAAATCCCGTATAAAATTAAAGACACACATGGAATGCACTTAGTTATTATGTTCTTACCTATATCAGGTGCAATAAATATATTTTCTATTATCATATACTCCAAAACTCTCATTATTCTTACGACAATTAGATGCTCTAATATAATGTTTTCTCATTTTCTGAATGCATAAGTTCGATATGCTCCTTTTTTACGAGTGTGTACATGGGTTGTATGTGATATTTTGATCGACTTAGACTTTTAAACTTCTTCCATGTTTAATTGAGTTTGTCATAACATATTATATCTTTCATTGTATAGTTTACTCTCACATGCTCTATTTGATGTTGTTAGCACTTGTTCTATCTTTTATTGTTATGTTGCTCTTACATGCTTTAGTTGACGTTATTACATTTCTTATTATCTTGTTTTCTCTCTTATAGTTGCATTACTCTTACTTGTAGTTTTTGTTTCGTGGGATTATCTCCTTGTTGGGTTATTGATATTGAAGTTGCGAAAGCTATTAACACATTGAGATTGAAGTTGTTGATTTTTGAGATATCTTTCCTTGTTGAGTATTTCACAATTCATTTTGTTATTGCTGAGATTCTTGTTCACATTGTGGTTGAACCATGGGCTATATTGTCATGCTCCGACATTAGGGATATACCACGATCAAGCAAGCCTACTTGATGCTTTCTACCCGACCTTACCCATGAATAAAGCGAAGATATGTACCATCCATTATACAATGAGAGGACAACACTAATTTCATTACCATTAGCCACTTCATTATAATTCCCTACATTTCACATTCATAGTTTGAAGTGAAACATGTGATACAAATACAACATTCCTTGTTTGACTTTTCCAACACCGATGTACAACCCACATTATGTCTACGGAGCCTCTAATGGATACATGAGAGTAATATGATGGTACCGGCAATAAGGTCCCGTCTATACCTCAAAACACTATACATAAGGAATAAAAGATACAAGCCCCGAAATGAAATGGGTCTCACCAAGTTAGCTGAGGATAAGGTGTACCGCTATCACTGATCGATGTCGCATGCTTTGGAACCACCCACATCCATTAAAGATGCAGCGCCCCCAACAAAAGGGACATTAGTACATAGGGAATAGTACTTGTATGTAAGTCTAAACACCCTCTCAATAGAACGAGTAACAATACAATGAGAAAGAACATTGAATCAATGAGAGTCTCAAATAATATAACAATGTCAAGTTAAGAGAAAGAATAATTTCAATCAAATAACAATGCTTTAGGTTGTAAGATCTTTAGTACCGATATACCACCGTATTTTTAGCAAGGAGTATGATCATGGCCGGATCGGCTAAGCCATCTTACTCAAATACATCCAATCACAACACTACCATGTGCGCGACATGGCGTCCAATCTCAGTCCGATCGGCTAAGCCGTCTCACCACAATGTCGTGTGGATCGACATCACTTTTCGCTGTAAATCATCTCATCCCAATTAAGGGGAATAATCTCAACACATCAATCTCATTCTATTTAAGAGGAATAATCTCATCACATCAATACGGAGATTTTACCCCTCAACCTCTCCTACACTGGCACATGCAGTTTTGGGGTTAGGCTATTTCAACCTACCCTTCCTCGGTGACTAAACTATACTCCCAAAATATTTATTATATAAATGATTTTCAGCTCATTTCATAATCTTTCATACGTCTTTCCATTTCATCGCCACTAGTGGCCACAAATGTAATATCATTCTTGGCACGTCGGCCGTATTTCATATTTCATGCTCACCCTGTTCACTTTCAAGCATCATCATGGATTATCAACAACAAGACATTTCTAATCAAGACTTTAAGCATACGTATGAGCAAATAAGAGTCTTAAGAGCATTAAGTTTTTCTTCCACAATTTGGCAAAATAACTTTCATTTGAAACCCGACTTGAAGTAATAATATTTTAATACACAAACCATACTTGAACACATTCCCTAAGGATAACATAATGTGATATGAGCATTCAGAACACATTTTGAACACATACATTTCGACACAAATCTTATTAAGAATAGTCAAATTATAAGGAGTAACTCGGAATATGAGAAATAAAAACTTGGCCCATCATACTTGAGACTTACGAGAACATTGCGAGATTCAAATCGTAGAGAGAGGTTTAGCCAACTTACCTCACTTGAGCTTTCCTTAATTTACTACAATGTCCAAATACTCCTAGAAATTTCAATCTATAGGAAGATGATAAAATAGAATCAAAGTTAGGATGATTCTCTTGATATAAGTCTCTTAGGAATTTCGTCGAACACCTATCATGCAAAATTGAATACAAGGCTTCTACAATGGTAATTCTTTCCCCCTTCAACCAATTTCAACAAGAATCTACCTAGAATAGTTCAACAATACCACATATTATGGCGCATGCATGGCCCATATCCAACTCCACAACTTACTTTAGTCCATAACAATTGCATGAAGGTTTTATAACAAGGTCTTACCCGGATAGTTGATGGCCTAGTGAGTGATTCCCTTGAATTTTCAAGATTGGGCAAGAACTGATGAGAAAAGGGGTTGGGCTTCCTTCTCTCTCTCTAAGGTACTCCCCTCTCTCTAAAATAGCCGTTTAAATAAGCCCAAATTACCCCCAATGTGGTTTTATAAAAATGGGATAGGGTGAAATTCTCCGAAACTTAAGCCTATGAAATCGGGTCTGCGGTTGTAGACCGGATCGCAAAACGAATATGCGATCTGCAAAGGGGACTACAGAAATGGTCCCAAACTAGGAAGTTCTGGTCAGTTCTACGGCTGTTATGCGACCCGTAGAACAATTATGCGCTTGCATAACGCGCCTCGAAATCTCCCTCCAGAAATCTTCATGCTGTTTTTTTGACAAATGTGCGGCACGCAAAATGATTATATAGCCACATAATTGACCGCAAAATGTCCTTCAAAATTTGGTTTGGGTTCTAATGCATCCTGCAATCGATCTGGGGTCGACGAAGGGGTTCTGCGGTCGCATAGTTGACCGAGAAACGCCATGGTTTGCAAAAAAATTCCGTTAACTCCTCGATGTACTGTGCAACCCAAAAAGTTCGTATAGTGGAGATCAAGCTCGCCACGAAGAATTTCTACAATCCTCAGACACATTATCCTACCTCGGCGTCATGAAACCCCAAGTTCTAGATGAAATTTTACGGGGCCATACATATATAATATGGTAACATTGGTATTGTTGATTTTGGCAAGTTGTGGCATATAGGCACATGTGGTGCGAGTTGTTATTGTGTTGTGATATTGATGCGCATGCGTCAGATGTGCATGCGATGACATAACATGAAATTTCTATGCATGTTGCTAGTAAGGGAATTACTTATAGCCACGTGACGATATAAGGGGGATAAAGTGCATGTAGCCATTTTGGGAATAATGTTTTCAAAAATATCTAAATGTAAGGCTCATGTGGTGATATAATGAAAGATTGTGATTGGAATTGTGAAATGTGAATACGAGACGTAGTACCTCGGTTGTGATTCTTGTTGTACATTCCTAGATAAAAAGGCTTATTGGTTGAACATTTCTTTTTATTTTCTTCATTGTCTTACTTGTATTTGTCCATATTTGATTACTTGTTCTTCTCATCATGTATTCACTTCTCCTTGCCTGTTTTTGCCTTAAATTATGTTATTAGTCTACATTATTGTATTATTTTGTTATCATTCATTTCCTCGTTTTCCATTATTGGTCTATATTATACTATGTTCAGTTTATCTTGTCCTAGTAGGTGTCCTGACTTGGCCTCGTCACTGCTCTATCGAGGTTAGACTTCATACTTACTGGGTACCGTTGTGGTGTACTCATGCTACGCTTTTATACATTTTTGTGCATATCCAGGTACTTCAACTCATGCTACGTACCAGTGATTTGACCAGATATTCTGGAGACTTCAAGGTACACCTGCTTGGCGTTTGTAGGACTCGGAGCCACCTTCTGTCCTTACTTTTACGACTGTTTATCCTTTATTCAGACAATGTTATATTAAAGATTCTTAGTATAATTTTGTAGAGATTATAACTATGTTCCACCGGTTTTGGGATTTTGTTACTAATGTTCCGTTTTGGAGTTATTATGAGTTTTAGAGATTTATCTTATTATCTAAGATTGTTATTTCTCTTAAGCTATCAATGAATGGTAGGGTTACTTAGTCTTAGAGACTAGGTGCTATCACAACATTTTAAGGTGGGAAATTGGGTCGTGAAAGTTGGTATCAAAGCTCCAGGTTCATAGGTGTTACGATTCATAAGCAAGTTTAATAGAGTCTTACGGATCGGTATAGAGACATCTGTACTTATCTTCGAGAGGCTATAGAACTGCTAGGAAATTCCACTTCTTTGATTCCTTATCGTGCGAATTTGTTGACTTTGAAATCTAAGTCTTTGTATTTCTATTCTCTCACAAATGGTGAGCACACGTACTATTGGATCAGATGATTAGACACCCGTGCCCCCTACTAGAGCCGCGCGAGTCTAGGGCCGGGGCTGGGGTAGAGGCCGAGGAGTGGTACGTGTTGCAGCTAAAGCACCTACCCGAGTAGTGACTGAGGAGCCACCAATAGCTCCGGTTGGGGACAGGCACCCAAGGCGCCTGTTACTACCACTGCATTACAGGAGACCCTAGCACAACTCTTGAGCATGTTTGGCACTCTAGCTCAGGCGAGATTGATTCCCCTTGCACTAGCCACATTTTAGGCCGGGGGAGGAGCTCAGACTCCTATGGTCCGTACTCCAGAGCAGCGAATCCACATTGATCAGGTCTCGGGTGTCATGCCATCATAGTCCGTCATTCTGGTTCAACCTGAGGTCGGGCCGGAGGCATCTAAGGAGAAGTAGAGGAGACTTGAGAGGTTCAAGAAGTATGATCCTCCTACTTGCAGCGGCACATCTACCGAGGATGCACGAGGTTTTCTAGAGACATGCCACCGTATTCTCCGCACTATGGGTATTGTGGAGGTGAGCGGGGTTGCTTTTGCTACATTTGAGCTATTAGGAGATCGGTGGCGGCAGGATTACGAGGAGGGTAGGCCAACTGAGGCAACCCCACTCATTTTGGCTCAGGTTTAAGAGGTGTTCTTAAGAGAGTTTGTTCCTTAGACCCTTCATGATGCATGGTGCACCGAGTTTGAGCACTTGCATCAGAGGTCTATGTCAGTGTCAGAGTATGATATCAGATTCAGTGAGTTGTCCCGACATGCACCTGCCTTGGTTTTTATAGTTCAAGAGCGAGTCCGTATATTCATCGAGGGGATCAGTTATGGTCTTAGATTTATCAAGGCTCGAGAGTTGGAGATAGATACTCCGTTTCAGCAGGTGGTAGAGATCACGTGGATGCTAGGAGGAATGCGGGCCGAGAAAGAGAGGACAGGGAGGCCAAGAGGCCTCGAGGTACTGGAGGATTTAGTTGTGGCCACGTAGTAGTTTCAGCCTGACATGGTAGGGGATATGTGAGCCGACCACTTCATTCAACACTTCCAGCTTCTAGTGGTGCTCCGGCTACTTCGAGGTCTCAGGTTGCCCATTTTGCTCAACCACTTTCCGTGAACCTCCTACACAGGGTGCCTTCAGCGGTCAGCCTAGCCGACAAGGCCAGAGTCAGTTTCAGCAGCCATGCCCACCGATGGCTTGTTTTGAGTGTGGTGATACCAGACATATGGTGAGGTATTTCCCTAGAATCAGGAGAGGTGCACCTCCACAGACTGCACTGGCTCCACGAATTCCATAGGGTCCACAAGGTTAACATGCCTTAGTTGTTGCTCTAGTTGCCGCTCCACCTGCCCCACCAGCTAGGGGTGCAGGTCAGGCGGGTAGAGGTCGCCCTAGAGGGGGAGGCCGGGCTCGTTTCTGTATTTTTCTTGGTAGGACGGAGGCGGTTTCATCGGACGTGGTCATCACAGGTATAGTTCCGATATGTCATAGGGATGCATCATTCTTATTTGATCCAGGATCCACTTATTCCTATGTGTCATCTTACTTTGCTCTGTATTTGAATATATCTCGTCATTCTTTGAGTTCTCGTGTATATGTGTCAATTTAAAAAAAAAATGGACTTCTTGGTTCATAAAAATGTCATAATAAAAAAGCTTGTTCTTGAGGTTAAAAAATGAAAAGAAAGTGGAGTAAACCAAAAATTCAGCTTTCCAGTTCAAATAGCCACATATAAGAGTAACTGCGATCTAATAAAATTAGCACTCAAAGTGAAAAGCCTGTTCCAATTTTAACAAAGTCACAGACTTTTTGAGTTATAACAATTGTTTATTCTTATTCAATCCAAATAAGGTAGAACAATGTAGAAATGACCTTCCAAATAGGTTTCATAATTTATGAACCGGGACTTGTTAAAGGAAGCTCAATATGGAGTAACAGCTACAACAACAGAAAAGACTATAGGTTCAACTTTAGTCATTGGTTTACCTCTTTCTTTTTTCCTACTGAAAGGTCGTTTTAGCAGCAAAAAAAGATGATGTGACATAACATTTGAATTGCATATGTAAAAGTGAAGCAGCACAATGGCACTTCTGTTTAGATCTTAGTCTTCATTGACTTATGAACCCGAAATGATAATTGATCGATCAATCATCACAATCTCAAATCCAAATTAATTAGACTCAACTATATATGTTGGCTATTTGCAGTGGCAGATAGACCTATTGTATCATAGTGAATCAACCAACGATGATAGAACACGTTCATGCATACATACATTTGCATATATACAAAAAGTTCATTAGAAATTTCTATTATATAGAAAAGGAAAAATGGTTTATCATTTTGCTCAAAGAAATTTCAGCTTTTCATTTTTAACACACACGACATGGGTCTAGAAACATCTACACTTCCGATTTTAATCTCTTCTATTCCAACCGATCGAGGAGTACTTCAATTATTCTTCAAACTTTTAACAATACTCTTAACTCTTTTCTTTTTATCAATCGGATATATTTCAGGTATCACTGTCTCAATCTTTTCTCACATCTTCTTTGTTTACTCTCTGTCTTCTTTTCTTTCTTTGCTTCTTTTAGATCTATTAACTGTTCCCAGTTTCATGTATAAAATTACGTTGAATTTTGTGTTTTCCAACTAGACGACGGGGAATCACCGTTATAAAGGTTATTATCCGTCCAATTCCGTTGATGTTGCCTTCTTCTTGCTGATTTACCTTAATTTATTCTTCTTCGTAAGATGTTGACATTTATTATTCTAATTAATTAAAAAGAAAATGAATATTCAATTTTGCTCCTAATGCATGTTATTCTTTCTTTTTGTATATATTATATTTTTATGTATATGTTATATTTTCCTGTATTGTTAATCGTCTGTTTATTTTCAGGTTCTTCATAATTGCCTCTTCATACACCCCTCATTCTCCATAGTTGAAGAAAAGAAAAGTAAAAACTTATGATAATTCAACTTCGATAAAGCACTAAAATTGGTGTATGGGTTGACATTGACATTAATTAGGTGAATTAAGTCAAATAGAAAATTGTGCATGTGAATTTCTATTGACAAGTTTTATTCATTATTTCATGTCTTAGGAAGACTTAATATGTTTTAAGATGATTTTGGAACTCTTTCTAAAAGTTATGTTCGAGCAACATCTATTTGTTTGAATTTAAATTGGTTTATCTGGCTTTAAGGGCCTGTAATGAGATTGCTTTATATGATGACTCATTTTTGTTGGTGGGATTTGAAAGTAAAGGAATGGAGGAGTAGGAAGTAGGATGGTGGGTATGAAATGATGAAACAATAAGGCATATGCTTGATTTTGATTTCGTAAGTGTATTTAAAGGAAGTGAAAGAAATGAACATATATGGTCGGTTTCAATAAGTCTAGGGAGGAAATAAATATTGTTCTATATTTTGTCACTATTTTTTAATGTTGAAATTGTGCTTCGGTGTTTGTGAACTTATATTTATTCTAAATCTCTATAGTTTTTTAGGTCGCTATGTGGATGCAATATTAGACACGAACAAAACAACATCAGAATTCAAAATGTTGAGCTCGTGCTATGCACGGGCAATACTCATCTTGTTAATAAGAGAATCTAATTAAAGTGCGTGCTCCACCGCTTCTCTTTTACTCTATCCGTTCCAGTTTATATATATATATATATTTTTTTTTGGTCCGTTAAAAAAAATGACCTTTTTCTAAATTTGAAAACAATTTAGCTTAAACTTACAATTCTACCATTAAAGAAAGTTTTTACAACCACACAAATATTCTGGACCCCTTTTTGACTTGTTTAGAACCACAAATTTCAAAAGTCCTATTTTTTCTTAAACTCTGTATTCAGTCAAACAAATTCACATAGATTGATAATGAGGGAGTAAGATTTTTGTTCCTAAGATTCTCTAGCTACTTCACTTGCCTTAGGTACAATGTCTTCCCGGGTCTATCCACTTTCAAGTCAACATCTTCTAAGGAATCACCATTAACAAACTGTCAAGAAATTCTCAACAGAGTCACAGAATTATCACTAAGTGACTCAATACGATAGTAATACGAACAAGTTAAGGACACGAGCTTCCACAATAACCGTCTAATAGCCATCGATTTTTGTAGAATCTTGTTAGATGGATTGTGAGATTTGGCTAGCTAACCTCTTGGGATATAGATAGGTCATTGAGATACTTCACCTTTTCTGTTCATCTTCGCCTCTAATTAATTCTATGGTGATTCTTCTTCATACCTTGTGAAACCCTGCTAATTACAACGGAGGGATAAAGCAAAACAAAAATCGACATATTTTAGTAAATTAAGAAACAGACAAATATTGACTGCTATGTGAAATTGGTAATATGTATCTATGTTTAAAATTTGAACTACTAACTTTAAAAGAAACAACTCATCCAAAATCATGTAGTATAAAGATAGCATAAGAAAATACACATTTTCTTCATTAAAATCTAAGAAGAGAATGGATCCATTGTATTGGTGGTAAATAGATGTTACACGTTGAACCTTATTTAGCTGACAAAGCATGATACGTGGAACAATAGTGGAGTGACAACTCGCATATTTCATTAATGAGGTATACGAAGCACGGAGGACACGGAATAAACACCCACGAGACAATAAAGAACCAATGTTCGAGCCTAAATAGCTGTTGAAGAGGCATGAGCAAAACGAATCAAGATTGGAAAGAAGGAAGATTCATGAACCCGCAATTAATGAGAAAAATGAATCAGATTCGTTACAAAATTCTTATGGTCAGTTAAGATTACCATTCATAACGAGCAATTAATACCATTAATGCCCATAATGAATTCTTCATAAATAGGAAGAAATATTATATTTGGGTATTCCAATATAAGGATGCAAAATCTCACTTGTAAGGACAAATTCCAAGTACTATCAAAATATACTTACTTTCTCTTGCTTTTTATGAAATTTATTACTCTCTCTTTTCATCTTATTCATGTTACCATTTCTATTTCCTTTCAAGCGAATTATTGAGGAAGTAAGGAATTATTTGGTTATCAGTAACCCGATTTCTTCTCTTTAACTAAGAATCTTATTTTTTGGTTAAACAAATTGGTTCTGTTACCGGGAATCTGATAATCTTTTTACTTTTCAAATCCTTCTTTCTCACAACCAAATTATGTCAACTATTAACGACATCAACCAACAGGAGGAAGGAACTCCACCAATCCCTTCGCCACAAGAATCTCCTCGACAGTCTCGAGATGGAACACTTGAAAGATCATCATCACACATGAATGAACAACATGGGGACGAGCAGACTATTGAACAAGATGCTTTAAAACAATTGATCGCAGAACATGTGAACAATGATCTCCAAGATTTTGTTAGGGGATTGCCAACTGCCCAACAAAAAATACTGTAACCATAGAGAATCCACGTTCGGGGCTTGCCAATCCAGGAAGTGGGGTAACTCCAAATGAATCCCGTGATGGAAGGTCAGGTACACCAAATAACTCTGATTTACAAAATTTGGTACTAACTTTGCAGAAACAGATGAAAGAGCAAAATGATCGCAAAACAGATACCTGGCATACCACTTGTGATTAAAGGAGTGGATATTGATAAATTTTCATAGCAACCTTGGAAGCCAAGCACGACCCCTCTGCCAATTCCTAAGA
The DNA here is from genome assembly GCA_005239495.1 of Nicotiana undulata. Classification (NCBI taxonomy): domain Eukaryota; kingdom Viridiplantae; phylum Streptophyta; class Magnoliopsida; order Solanales; family Solanaceae; genus Nicotiana; species Nicotiana undulata. The sequence goes on from ML280898.1 coordinate 139,443, forward strand.
AATTCAAAATGCATGATATCCCAAAATATGATGGAACAACAAACCCATGAGATCATGTAACTGCGTTTACAACGGGCGTAAAGGGCTATGATTTAACCAAGCAGGAAATTGAATCGGTTTTGGTCAAAAAATTCGGAGAAACACTCACAAAAGGGGAACTAACGTGGTATTCTCTTTTACCTGAAAACTCTATTGATTCTTTTGTTGAGCTTGCAGATTCATTCATAAAAGCACATTCGGGGGATCAGAAGGTTGAGAAAAGGATGGAAGACATCTTTAAAGTAAAACAAGAGGATACTGAGTTACTCAAGGAATTTGTGGATAGATTTCAACGTGAAAGGATGATGCTACCACGAGTACCTGATAATTGGGCAGCCATGGCGTTTGCGAGCAATCTAAATGAAAAGAGCTCAGAAGCCAAGAGAAAACTTAAGAAAAGTTTACGAGAATTTCCTACTACAACATGGAATGATGTGTACAATATTTACAACACGAAGCTGCGTATAGAAGAAGACACGGTCACACAGTCAAGGGTTGATAAAAGAACAAGTTCGAGACGATAAGAATTTGAAAAAAGGTCCGGCAAAAATAGGTACGAACCTTACATGGGACCTGCGGGACGGGATTCACGGTCTAAACAAGAAAACGTACGGTCTGGCCCTAGATCAAGACACATAGATGCAGGTTCATCATCCAAGTTTAGAAAAGGACGAGATGCGCGAGACAGTGATGCTAACACGGACGCAAGGATTGGTGATTACAATTTCAATATTATCACTTCCGAGATGGTAGCTGTTATGAGAAGTATGGGAGATAAGGAGCGGTGGCCTAAAGAAATGAGATCAAACCCGAGCAGAAGAAATCCAGATTTCTAGTGTGAGTTTTATCATGATCATGGCCATAAAACAATATATTCTAGATTATTACAAGGTGAAGTAAAGCATTTGTTAAAGTAGGGTTCTTTAACTGACTTGTTCAGTGAGAAAGGTACGCAATCCTATATGAAGAATAGACAAGAGCCTCCAAAACTTTCGTCTCCAAAAAGAACAGTTAACGTGATAAGCAGGGGAGAAGAGGTTAATGGTGTGACATATACGGCTGCAAAAAAAGGCATCGAAAATCATGGTTACTCATGGAAAGAGATTTCGTCAGGTTTTTTATGAAGACAATATAACGTTTGATGATGCAGATGCAGATGGCTTGATAATTCCTCACAATGATGCGCTGGTAATATCGTTACTTGTACATGATACTAATGTAAAACAAGTTTTGATTGATCCAGGTAGCTCCGTAAATATTATTCTTCTAAGAGTGGTGAATGAAATGCAAGCTGACGACAATATGGTACCAAAAGCACATTCCTTATCTGGATTGATAATTCAACCGTTATCACAAAAGGGGAAATAGTGCTTACCATATTTGCATAAGGAGTTATCAAGGATACGAAATTCCAAGTGATAGACACAGACATGACTTATAATGTGATTCTTGGGAAGCCATGGATTCATGATATGGATGTTTTACCGTCTACATTACATCAAGTCATTAAGTTTCCTTCATAATGGGGGATTTGACAAATCTTCGGAGATCAACATGCTTCTAAAAATATCAATTCAGTGATGGATTCACGCATGACGAATGATAATCCAGTTGAGCATATGATAAACCAAATCTCAGCTGAAAGTGGTTCAGGGCAAACAAATGTAGATTCGAGACCTGGTGTCATTCAAGATCCAAAAGAGAATGAAAAACATCGAAACAACGACAGAAGAACTCGAAGCTATCACACTATTCGAACAATGTCCAGACTGAAATGCTTACATTGGAGTGAAGCTAAGCCCGGAAATGAAAGGTAAGTTGTCAAATTTTTAAAAGATAACACAAATTTCTTTGCTTGGTCGCATTCAGATATGACAGGTATACCTCTGGAGGTGATGACCCACAAACTAAATGAAGATCCATTGTACCCACCAGTCAAGCAAAGGAAAAGGAAGCACAGGTCCTTCAAAAACCAAGTGATTGAGGATGAGGTACAAAAACTTTTAAAAATCGGTTCAATACGGGAGGTGAAATACCCAAATTGGTTAGCTAATACTGTGATAGTTCAAAAAAAGAATGGAAAATGGCGGGTTTGCGTAGATTATACTGATCTAAATAAAGTTTGTCCAAAAGATTCATTTGCTTTACCACATATAGATAAATTGAATGATTCTACCGCAGGTCACGAGCTGTTGAGTATATAGATGCATATTCAAGTTATAATCAAATAAAGATGGATCCCCTAGACAGGGGGACTTATTGTTACAAAGTTGTGCCCTTTGGTTTGAAAAATGTTAGGGCCACGTATCAAAGATTAGTGACCAAGATATTTCAAGAACACCTGGGAAATACTATGGAAGTCTACATCGATGACATGTTATTCAAGTCAACACAAGCGGAAGATCATTTTCAACACCTTTCTAGCACTTTCGAAATTCTTCGCAAATATAATATGAAGCTAAATCAGAAAAATGTGCTTTTGGCGTGGCTTCATGTAAGTTTTTAGGTTTTCTTGTTTCTAACAGAGGTATTGAAGTGAATCCTGCACAGATCAAAGCATTAATGAACTACCTGACGTACTCACGAGCAAAAAATAGGTGCAAAGGTTAAAAGGAAGGATAACAGCTTTGGAAAGATTCATTTCCAAATCTTCGGAGAATATTTTTAAATTCTTTTCAGTTTTGGAAAAGCAAAATCAATTTGAGTGGACAGACGGATGCCAACAAACTGTCAAGAATCTAAAAGCATATTTGTCAAAACCACCCCTACTAGCTAAACCAAAGGATGGGGAAAGGCTTCTCATTTATCTTGCCATGTCAGAAATGGCGGTAAATACAATATTGGTGCGAGAAGATTGAGGTAAACAATCTCCAATTTATTATGTTTGCAAAACTTTGTTGGATTCCGAAACACGATATCCTCATTTAGAGAAGCTTGCCTTAGCATTAATCGTGGCATTTAGAAAATTGAGACCTTATTTTCAGTGTCATCCTATCTCTGTAATAACTGCTTTTCCTCTAAGAAATATATTGCATAAACAAGAGCTGTTAGGTAGGTTAGCTAAATGGGCTATAGAACGCAGTGAATATGATATCATATACCAACCTAGAACTACAATAAAATCACAAGTTTAAGCAGATTTTGTGGCAGATTTCAACACAAATATAATTCCTAAAGCAGAAAAGGAACTACAGGTATTTACCGGATCTAATACGGGGACTTGGATCCTATATATCGATGGCTCCTCGAATGTTAAATGAGCGGGTTTAGGTGTTGTTCTAATCCCATCTTATGGGGAAATCATAAGACAATCAATAAAATGCTATCCTATTACTAACAATGAAGGAGAGTACGAGAATGTGATTGCAGGTTTGGAACTAGCACGAGAACTCGGTATAGAGCAAATGGTAATCAAAAGTGATTCGCAACTAGTAGTTAACCAGATGCAGGGGACTTACATAGCTAGAGAGACGTGAATGCAACAATATTTGGAAAAGGCACGAGAGTTGATCAGACAGTTTCAGTTATGGAAAATCATGCAAATACCCAGGGAGGAAATTGCAGAAGCAGATGCACTAGACAATCTCGCGTCTGTGCAGAAATAACAAATGCAGAAAATGCTATTGTAATACATTTGTTTCATTCGGCGCTTGACCAAGATAAAAATGAGGTAAATTTTAATAATTTGACTTGGGATTGGAGAAACAAATTTGTTAACTTTTGCAGTACCGAATCCTACCTGAAGACAAGAAAAAGTCCCAGTTACTTCGTCGAAAAGCTGCCCGTTACTGTTTGAGTCATGGAAATCTATACCGAAAGATGTTTGGAGGATTTTTAGAAGATGTCTCAGGCCTTCTCAAATAGAATGTGTGACAAGAGAAATACATGAGGGACATTGCGGAAATCACGCTAGAGGAAGATCCTAAAGATTCTAATAAGAGCATGATACTATTGGCAAAAAATGGAAGAAGATACAGAAAGTTTTGTGGCCAAATGTGACAAATGCCAACGATATGTCAATAATATACATCGCCCAACAGAGCTATTACATCCGGTTATTTCACCATGGTCTATTATGAAGTGGGAGATGTATATCGTGGGTCCATTGCCATAAACTAAAGGAAAAGTACATTTTTTTAGTATTAACGGATTATTTTTCCAAATGGATAGAGGCAGGAACCTTCAAACAGGTGTGAGAGAAAGAAGTAATGGACTTTATTTGGCGAAACATTATTTTCCAGTTCGGAGTTCCAAAAGAAATCATTTGTGATAATGGCCCATAATTCAATGGCACGAAAATCACAGAATTTTTTCAGAGTTGGCAGATTAAATGGATAACTTCCTCACCTTATCATCCTGTGGCCAATGGGCAAGCTGAATCAACAAACAAATTTATTATTAATAATTTGAAGAAGAGATTAGAGGAGTCAAAAGGCAAGTGGCCCGAGGTGTTACCAGGAGCTTTATGGGCTTATCGAACGACAACAAAGACAGGCACGGGAGAGACTCCATTTTCACCTGTTTATGGTGCTGAAGCCTTAGTTCTAGTTTAGATAAGGGAACTAAGTACAAGATATACACAAGAAACTGAGGAATCAAATGAGGAAGAGATGCGAATGAATTTCGATTTACTGGAAGAAAGGAGAGAAGCGACTCTAATAAGAATGGCAGCTCAGAAACAAATAATTGAGCGATACTACAACAGGAAAGCTAATATGAGATATTTCAAGATTGGGGACTTCGTTCTCAAAAAGATTTTCAATCAACAAAAGCAGTTAGTGCAGGGAAGTTGAGTCCAAATTAGGAAGGCGCTTATAGGATTTAGGGCATCGCTGGAAAGGGAGCATGTGAGGTGGAAACCATGGAAGGCACGATACTACCATCAAATTGGAATGCTGTACATTTGAAGAAGTATTACTTCTAGGTAAAAGAAGAACCCATGGTCAGGTATCGCTCAAATAGAATTTTATTTTGTTCTTTTGAATTATACTAACAATTTTAGATGATAGGCAAAAAGCTAGCCCGTACCAAATGATGATATTAGACCCGAAAGACGCGCGGAATACTAAATTATTCCCGATCTAGGTTATAACCTTTCTGATGGAAAAAAGGTTTAAGAAGTCATTATCTAAATGTGTACCTCCGAGTCACGTGTGTATTTTCCTTTTTAGGGAATGGACAAAAAGGAAGGAAAATCCAGTGCTCGAGATTTCATACATCAAAGCTCTAACACTGAGGGGACCATATATATAGGCAAAGAAGACTAAGAGTCAAAACTCAAGCCTGAATCAGCCTAAGAGTAAAAAATCGAGCCTGAATAAAAAAACTTGAAGCAACTTTGAGAAGCTCTAAACTCGCAAGAAGGACAGAAGATATACTCCTAGTTCCTATGAGTTTTTAGGTTAAGGTCAAAAATTAGTCATGAGATAATAGACCCCGAATTGTGAATTTCAAAACATGTTACAAAGAAAGCAGTTATGAAAGTGTTGTATGCATAAATGTTGTACAAAATGTTATATGTACGAAATTTGAAATTTCAAAGCATAAAACTTCCTCAAATTATTTATTTTTCGTGTTAAATACTTTCATATATTTACACCAATATGAGATGAGATGTCATCTTCATCTGTGTCGCTTATAAAAGGGCCCTCTTTTATAAAAGTTCATGTTTATCAAATTCACAGAATGTTAAAGCATTTTAAATGCAAGTTCGAATATCAAAGAGTGAAACAAAGCTCAGATATCAAAATAAGCGGTAAAGGAAACTGAAACTTATATATTAAACTTTGGAAAAAATAGAGGTAGTTGTTTGTCATTAAACCCTAGAACAAGATAGGGGGTAATAAAAAGAAACAACCATTCAAAAAAAGGAAAAACTTTCCACCAAAAAAGTTCTAAACAAAACAACCAAATAAGAACATAAAACACTATGGAGCATTATCTAAGGAGGCATCATCCGCTGGAACATCAACAACGAGAGAAGAAGGACCGCTTGAGGAGAAAGGGCTTGGACATTAGCTTCACCAGAAACAAGTCCATTTCCATCACTTTCGGGAACTTCACCTTCAGGTGAGGAAAAACTTTGCCTTTGCTAAATTTTATCAATTGCCTCTTTAGCTTTAACAATCTCAGCGTTACGGTAAAAACCCTCTTGGATGGCCTCCATTAGAGTCTCGAGGCGAGTATTTAAGAAAGCCCAACTCACATTAGTGTCAGCTTATCCTCGAGAGTCTCATAGTCGTTCTCCCACTAATCAATCTCGGCTCTCAATTCTTCTTTCTCTACTTGAGAGGCATCATGGAATGTCTTCAAAGGAGTAAGGAACTTTCCAAGAACTTAACCTTATTAGTAGAGGCACGGTGATTTTCTTTAGCTTGAGTAAGTATTTGAACCAACTCTCCTACATAAGTCTCTTTCTGGATTAGGAGTTCCTTCAAACCCCTAATTTCTTCAGTTGCCTTCGAAAGTTGTTCAACAAATGAGGATTCAATAATATCCTTACCCTTACCGACTTGACTTGAAGACGCCTTTTCAATCTCTAATTCATCGTCTACCATCTCAATTTGTTGCTCTAAAGAATTCTTCTCCTCTGCTAACACTTCTTTCTCCAATTGAAGACCCTCAAACTGCCCTTTCCAATTGTTAGCCTCGGTTCGATAATTAATAATCTGTTGGTCCGCATGGATGATCCTTTTCATGAGTTCCGTACCTATCAAGTTGATTTACAAAGAAATAAAAGGAGTTAAGGATAAATGAAAAGGAGAGAAAGAGGAAATATAGTTAAACTCGAACCTTCAGAAAAGAATGAACAATATCATTCATCCAGGTCAACGAACTATGGCTTTCCAACTTTGACGTCTCCACAGGACCGAGCAAAGGTTTCAACCACACATCAGCTTGACCCAATTTCTTCAATAAGTTCCCTCCTTCAGGAACCTCGACAATAATTTTATTCATCACCTTCTTGCTACTGGAAGGCTCAACTTCTACATGAGAAGTAGTAGCAACAAGGATGGCAGATGAGGTAAAAGCAGACGCGGGGGCAACATCAGAAGCAACTTCAGGAACACGGGAATGAATGAGGACTGACATTGGAAGGGAGGTGAGAGGAAACTCCTCAGAAACATGTTCAAAAGCTTCATTACTTCTGAAGCCACGAGCAAACATTTGTTCAACAGATTCTTGGGGAGGATCATTAACTTCTTCATCAGTGATCACCAATGGGGCACTGTCTGGATCATCCAAAAGTCTAGAGGGGGATGAACTCGATGGAGGAGTAGCCTCATCATTCCAAATTACGCGTCTCTTGACTCGAGGTCTACGTACTAAAGAACCCTTCTCTGGTTCTTCTTCACCCTCAGAGCCACGGGCTCCATCAACTTTCCTTTTTAAAGAAGAGATCAAAATTCTTTCTTGAGCAAGAGTCACGGAAATTCTTGTGGATGAGACAGATGCAGAACTAATACCACGAATAAGAAATCCTAGGAAAGGAAAAAGGCATGATAAGAAACTCTTGAGTTAATAAAAGAAAGAAAAGATAATAAGCGGGAAAAAGTACCGTGTGTATTTACTTTCCAACCGAATCTATGTGAAAGATACTTTCAAGATCTTCTCTCCGCGGGGACAACAATTAATAACTTATCTACCCAAACACGGAAGTTAGGAATCTCCTGGAAAACCTCCATGGTTGCTAAAAAAGTAGGCATGAGAACCCATGAGTTTCTTTTTTAAGAAAGGAAAAAGACAAGGGAGAAGACTTACGTGCAAAATTCCACTTTTCTGGAAAAGACATATTTTCTTCACCCACCAGAGCACTAGTGGGAGCAGCAACAAAATGAGTATACCAACCACTGTCTCTGTCATCTTCAGGGCTATCCAATACCCTCTTACTTCTGGCCACAAGAGAAAAAACTCCTTTACAAAATAATTTAGGGGAGTAAAGATGAAGAAAGTGACGGAAAGTAAAAGGCACAGAAGCCAAGTTTGATAAATAATAGAGGCATGCAACAACCCTCCAAACAATGAGACCAATCTGTCCTAGGCACACATTGGAGTAGCGACAAAATTCAATGATCACTAGATCGATAAGTGGTTTAGACCCTAAAGTAAAGGGATATGTGTGAACGAATGAATAAATAGCCTGGTATGAAGTTATCCTTTGGTTGAAACCGGGAACTAAAATTGGAAAATCAGGTTTCCAGTTGCATTCTCTTCGAACATGGGAAATTAGACCAATGGTGATTAAGGTGGGATACAGATCAGCACGATTAAGGGAAGCTATGGAAGAAACTGGATTTCTCATGGATTCTCGATCAGTTGAAAAAGAAAATTCCCGAGGAACAATTTCAGCGATTGTTGGTTCACGTACTGGTTCACTCGATTATCTATTCCTAGAAGAGGATCTAGGGGTCAAAGAAGCCCTAGGTTTAGGAGAGGAAGGTGTGAAAACGTTGACATGAGAAGAAGAGCCACGGTTAGATAACGAGCCTAAACTACAAAGTCACCACCTCTTCTACTTCTAACAGGAGCAGTAGAAAGAGCAAGTTCATCGACAATAACAACCTTGCGAGGATCGGGTGTAGGAGAAGACATGATTATGTAAAAAATGAACAAGGAGTATATGTAGAAGTAAGAAGGAAGAGTAAAAAAAGGATACTGTAGAAGAGAGATTTCGTGAAACCAAAGAAGTATGAGGTATTTATAAGAAGAAGTTACCATCATTAGAAGTAGGTCATGATGAAGTGTCATAATGAAGTCGTCACTTCGTGACTGACGCAACCGCACAAAAGCCCTAAAAAGCTCTGAGAAATCGCAGAACCAATCGCCAAGAGCCACGTGGCATATGCATTAAATAGATGTGACATACGTCACATTGATTCTGAAGAAAACACAATGATACTTGAAAAGCGGTGGCAAAGCATTACCGCCATAAATACTTACCACTTCCCGAATATTCAATTGAAGAATAATTAGAAAGTGGGGCTATCTGTATTGGTGGTAAATAGATGTTACACGTGGAACCTTATTTAGCTGACAAAGCATGATACGTGGAACAATAGTGGAGTGACAACTGGCATATTTCATTAATGAAATATACGAAGCACGGAAGACGCAAAGTAAACACCCACGATACAATAAAGAATCAATGTTAAAGCTTAAGTAGTTGTTGAAGAGGCATGAGCATAACAGATCAAGACTAGAAAGAAGGAAGATTCAGAACCCGCAATTAATGAGGAAAGGGAATCAGAATCGTTACAAAATTTTTATAGTCAGTTACGATTACCAATCATAACGGGCAATTAATACCATTAATGCCCATATAAATTCGTCATATATAGGAAGAAACGTGTTATTTGGGTACTCCTATATAAGAACGCAGAATCTCACTTGTAAGGACAAGTTCCAAGTACTATAAAAAATATACTTACTTTCTCTTGATTTTCTTTTGTGAAATTTATTACTCTCTTTTCTGCTAATTCATATTACCATTTTTATTTCCTTTCAAGCGAATTATTGAAGAAGTAAGGAATTATTTGATTATCAGTAACTCGATTTCTTCTAAAATTAGGCTTAACTAAGAATTTTATTTTTTGGTTAAACATCCACTAATATAAGAAAAATGCACGAAAGGATCTAGCTAGAGAGCTGGACGAAATTTCAGCTGATATTCAACCGCAATTATCTCGTAAATCAATAGGCCGGCAAAGATTTTTGTCTGATTACTCCAAAGAGAAAAGATCAAATAGAACAAATGACATGCATGTACAAAATCTAGCAAGAGATTATCTAAAAGAATAACAAATGGTTACATGTAAGTAGTAAAGAGCGAGCAAACAATGAAATTCCACGGAAGAAAAGGGAAACCTGGAAACAAAAGGAGAAAAAAGGAGCAGGGGCTGTTTAGGAGAAGAAATTTGGACTAAGAAAGAAAAAGTAAATTAAATTGGACTAAGGTAAGAAGAACCTTAATTTTCACTTATAAACGGTGATCATTCTTCTCAAATCTTAATTAATTAGATGAAAAATCTAGAAAAAAAATCTTTTTTGAAAACACAGAATAGGAAAAACAGAGAGAGAAATACAACATCTAAGAAGCTTCCAAGTTCTTCTAAAGATGTTGGTGCTAATTAGAGAATAAAACGCGAAAATAATTTTAAAAAACACCGAAAATTTTATGCAAACCTAAACCTGAAAATAAAATGCTATTGAGTTGCAATTTTCCATCGAAATCTTGAGACTTTGTTTACCCTAAAAACGGATAACAATCAATTAATTATCATAAATTCAACTCTTTATCAAGTTTTCACGTAAAGGCTTCCCGGCTACGCGCCCGGGCTGCGCACGGACATCGAGGTGAGATTAACGGAGGCTTTCAGAGCCTCGAAACACAGTCATAATTAAATTTACATAAGATGTCCTTTCGGGTCATCACAAAGGAGCTTCAGTCTCAACTAGATTTGGCCATTTCTGATAAACAAGCTTTTCCAACAAACTCGAGGCGGCCAAATCTGAGGTAGCCGCGGCCGGCATCAAAGCCGATGATAAAGTGACCCAGTTTAAGGTCGACGTCGAGGCCATCCAGGCCATCCAGGCCAAGGCTAAGAGCATGATAGATCATGCAAAATGGCAATCTCGGAGGGAAGCCTTCGAGGTATCTCATGCCCAGGGTTTCGATATCATGGCCGAGATCGAGAATTTCAAAGCAGAAGAAGCCTGGGCCCGAAAGATGTTCTTCTCTGAGGAAGACTCCGATAACCTACGTGAATCCGAAGACGGGGAAGACCCCGAGGATGGAGACTTAATTAGCATGTCATCAATATAAACTTTCATAGATTTCCTATTTGTTCTTCGAACATGAGGTATACTAGGCATTGATAAGTTGCACCATCATTTTTTAATCCAAATGGCATTACATTATAGCAGTAGGTACCATCTTTAGTGATGAACAAGGTCTTTTCCTGATCTTCCGTGTTCATTTTTATTTGGTTGTACCGGGAATAGGCATCGAGAAAACTGAGGATCTCATGGATGGTTCGTAGCTAAAGAGAAAGGTAGTATATTCCTTTGTATTGCATGAATATGATCATTTTACAAATGATCGGACCTCCTTTATATAGTAAGGGAGTCTTACTTTTGTTACAACTCTAAATACAGTAAGAAATTCCGTGAATGGCTAATTTATCGGCCTTATCTTAATACGTGTCGAGATTTCCGCTGTGATCCTTGCTCGATTAAGGATATTTCGGCTTACCATTACTTGAATAGATAAACTTCCATCGGTCTTGCTTAATTTCTATTTTGCTGGTCTTGATCTTGACCGATCTCGACCTTGATCGGTCTCTGAATTACGAGCTCAGCAATCTAACTCCGCACTATGGCTTGATATAACATGAGGCCGAACCTTGACCTATCACGTTGCAACCTCGATTAGTCATGAGAAAGGCAGGCCCGTTTGACCGTATATACAGACTTCAATTTTAAACACATGCAAAACTAACACAAAAAACCTTTCTAGAGAAACCCACTAAGAAACTTGAAGAACACAATTAAAATCAAGGAGAAAGATGTAGTGAGCAAAACTTTGGCAGAAGTAAAAGGGACTGACCGTGGCCTTTGATGTCTTTCAGGCTGATAGTTCACCGGGTGAAGGAGAAAGAAGAAACTGATACAAAAAAGTGAGACCCATGTTTTCTAATTAGACCATTGAGTTGATGCCATTTGAGCATGGATGAGAACCAAATAGAGTGCTTCGTACATAGAGTGGCATACACGTGGTTAGCTGCAAAAAACACAAATACACGTGTTAATAGCCAGGTCCACTAAAGATAAAGAAATCAGTAGTGCGAATAATATAGGTACACATATATAGTACAATTCAGATAACTCCTTGTACAATTTGTTGTAGCCGTGTTCGTCCATCATTCCCATTTATATATAGTAGAAATATATATATCGGTCGGTATTTTTAATTTGCTGTTCTTGTGCAGTGCTAGTTTTTTTAATACAAATATAATTTCTTAAAAATGATGAAAAAAATTAACCGATATCGGTCGGTATTAGTGATCAAACATGATCAACTTTTTAGAGAGTATTGTTATTTACAATCTACATATATTTAATACTCTAAATTTTATATATGTATATATATATATATATATATATATATATATATATATATGTGTGTGTGTGTTTATTTCCCAATTGTGGAATTTGACCATGTATATGTTGTTGTTGCTACAACTTAAGTTTTAATATAACACTACATCTTATAGCACAATATATTTTGTTTTCAAATGTATTCTAACATGTTGGATGCCGACACTTAGACTCGATCGTTCACACATTAAAACTTAATCTTTAATTTAATAAGGTTGTCAGTATGCTCGAGCATCTTGTCAGCTGAAATAAAAAATGATGCATGTGCTAGGTTAAATAAAGTGATAAAAAAACAAAACTTAGGTTTATCGAATATAATTTAATTTTTAATTAATCCACTGATCAAGTGTTGATACCCAATTTTGCTCTCATATTTTTCAAATAAGTGTATACACTTTCAAAATATCATCTTGCATTATTATTTAATATATAAGATTTATGCAAGCATTTTCCCATAATTTTTCATAATTTTAAAATTTCAAAAATCAATTTTTCTTGCATTTAAATCATTCAATATTTATAAATTATCCTTCAAATTATCTTTATCATGACTCAATCATCCAATTTATTATTCAACATCCATATATATGATTCATAATATTTTACTTTATTTTATATAATTATATTTAATATTTTAGGCTATTTACATAATTTCGCAATAATAGCCTGTACGCTATGCATAATTACTTTTTTTTCGTATTATTTGGGCTAAATATCAGCTTTTGTATATTTTTATAATATTTAGTTATTATTTTTAATCATTTTATTGCACAAGTAGTATTTTATTATCTAATAATTATTTTTATAAATTATTTTTAAAATAAATTGTGTATTTAATCATTGGCCCAATATAGGGATAATTTTTGGACCAAAATGGCCCAACACCTTAGCCTAGAACCCTCAGCCCAAAGCCAAACAACACTTTACAAGAACACAATCGGTACCCGTATAATTAACCTGCCCCGTTCATTTTAAAATCCCAACCGTTGATCTTTCAAGATCAACATCCCTCATTTATACCCTCCCTTTAATTTAGGCACCCCAACCCTAATCCCCTCATTCCTCCTAACCCGCCGCCCTAAAATTTCTCTTATCCTCTTCACTAAACCCTAGCCGCCTTCCCTAATCCCTCTCCTAATGGGATTCAACTACTATTTTCTTGCCATATTGGAATCCTTCTGGTACTGCTCGTTCGTTTGTGGTGTTACTTAAGTGCTTGCCTAAACATGGCAAGCAATAATTTTCAAAATCGAACAAAAAGGGGTTCAAATCTTTGATTTTGAGCATCGTTTCGTCTATATACGTTCAACACTATATCATGTGAGCCTGTTTTCGTTTGGATTTATGTGATTTACACTTTTCCTAAAAAATTAGGCTTTACCGGATTTCTCTCCTAAATTTATTTCGAACTGATTTTGCATGTTTTCTTTCCTTTTGTTGTTTGTTTTATTTCATTTCCTTATGCATTCGTTCAATGTTGACTGCTATATAAACCCTCCATTTTCCCTTCTTGGGACAAACTTTAATCGACAATATTCTTCACTAAAGTTTGAGATTTCCGCTATTCTCTTGTCCTGTATTATGTTTCGGCCGGCTGATAGCCAAGGCCACTAAGACCTTGTTATTCAACATGTTCTTGGTGCGAGCATTGCCTGGAGTTTATCGAAGCTCTTGAAAACTTTGATGCATTGAGATTCTGGGTTTTTGTGGAAGTTTATTCTTTACTATTTTTCGTTTGACTGGTGAGTTACTGGACTTTATAATTTCAATCCTATGTATTTGTAATTTGCATATGTTTTCACTTCTGAAGTTTGTTAGCTTAATTTGTTTTTCTAGGTTGTTTTGTGTGCAATTCTGTTTGCTTTACTTCAATTTTAGGCCTCTTTAACTCTTACTTCATAATGTTGATACTTTGAAGCATGCCTAAACCTGATTCGAGTAAATTAGATTCTTTTCAAGTCTCTCTAGCCAATGTGTTACGAATTACTACTGCTTGGGATCTTTACACTTGTTAGCATCTCTTTGGTGTTTAATTTTGCCTTAGGCTATCAATCCTGTTATTCGAACATGCTTTACCTACATAATTTGTGCTCTCTTTAGTTAGCTAGTCAATTGTATTCAAAACATAAATGTTTACACTCACTATATGGCACAAGTCTATTTTCCTATCCTATTCTGAATTGTTGTGGTGATATCTTGCCTATATAGCATGTTTTGATCCCGTTCTCTATCAGTATGCCCTATAGCATGTTTTGAATCCCGTGACTCACCAGTGGTTGTAATAATCTGCTCCCCTATCATGTCTGCTACCAAATTCACATGACTATTTCATAACACTAGGACCTACACTTATCATAATTTGGGCCTTTCCCTTTATTATGAATATATGTATGATAGTTTTCACCATTCCTGCAAACATGTTCTTCCCTTAACTTTACTAATGAATGACTACTTATGCACTAAGTGTTGAACTTGTTTTATGAATTTATTCTAAGTCTGTTCTTAAGACCTAAGGCCTGTTCGATAATCTGCTCTATATGCGCAACTTGACTATGTTTGTATCCCTCAGTTTTTTGTCTCTCAACCTTGGTTTACTATCCTTCACTTGTCACCTGGGCTCTCTTGAGTTCTCATTCTTAACCGGCTGAAAGCCAAGACTTCCTAGGCTTTATCATTGACCTCCCCAGTGTGAGCATTGCTGGGGGTCCATTTGAGGCCATTGTGAACTCTGACACACTAGGACTTGGGTCCTTAGTCATTCTATGAATCTTAATCTACTCCTATTCATCACATTCTATCTTGTTATCTGCTGTATACTTGAATTGGTTGATTTAAATGATGCAATACTTGGCACTATGGTCAAATAAATCGACTTTGGGTTTATGGATTCTGGAGTCGTGTGTTAAATATGGATCCTTAGTAGAGGCCCGAGTATGGTGTGTGAGAATTACTGAAGGCCCAGACAGTGCTGGGTATTTTATTTGGGCATGCTAAAGGCTTTTTGTCATCATTGTAAAATATTTTGATCTTATTCATTTATTGGGCCTGTAATAACTTTTGCATAAATGATTGGGGTGTTAGTAAAAGAGGCAATGGGTAGAATTTAATGTTTGCGTGCAAAATGGGTAGATAATATTCCTATAGGATTTGGTAATTTATTTGCTATATGTGTTGTTCAATTACTATGTATACTATAGAAATCATGCCATTAGAGGAAGCACACACCCACACATTGTTTGCTAGCAAACACAAGTAGAAAATGCTGCAATTATGTTTATTGCTATGCGATATTAGAAAACCTGCCTATAGGAATTAGTTGTCATTGATGTTTCTTTCAATTCTCATCGTCTACTAGAAATCCTATCTCTATGAGTCCAATTATTCTACTTGGCATCGTTCACCTAGAAATTATGCCTACAGGATTAAGATATGACAATAAAATAAGCTCT
Organism: Nicotiana undulata; assembly: GCA_005239495.1. Lineage (NCBI taxonomy): Eukaryota > Viridiplantae > Streptophyta > Magnoliopsida > Solanales > Solanaceae > Nicotiana > Nicotiana undulata. The sequence continues at coordinate 155,087 of ML280898.1, forward strand.
AAGTACTATGCGTTAGAGACCCTGCCTATAGGGAATAGTTGCTTGCTATAATTTGTTAATATTAAATTGCTCGAACAATGTTTCATGTACGTCATTGTCGGAAAGCACGAATAATTCTGGGACTTCTCCTAGCAGATTTAGTTACACTCAACTGCGTAGATCACCTAGGCATAACATGCATATGGTTAGTAACTTAAAAATTGCGATTGCAATAACTAGTTTGTAATACCTGTATGATCATGTCTGCAAGCAATATCTTGCATTTGAAACTGCTCATAAACTTTGATTCAAAATCACCTAGAAATCATGTCTATAGGCTTAAGGTCCCGAATTCCAAAAATCTCCTAAATTGTATACATGTTTGTGTGCATTTGTTGTTTAAGTGTGGAGGTTAATGTGAGCCTTTAACTGTCTTTACATGAAGTCATTATGTGTTTTTGCTTCACGCCTAGTTTCGCATTTTGAGAAGCCTAGATAAGGTTTAGAACCATCCAAATAGAGGCCCAAAACCTCCTGGACCATAGGTATGGGACGAGTAGTGCACGCGTAGGGCACGACTTAGAATTGAATTAGAGCGCTTTTAGTGTGATGACCCAAAAGGTCATCTCTTGTTTTAGAAGTCAAAATTGTGTTTCAAGGTCTTAAAAACCTCCTCTTGTATCACCTCGTTTTGCATGCACAATTCGGGCGTATATCCGAAAAGCTTTTCTATGAAAAATTGAGAAAAATGCTAATTTTGCCTTTAAAATTGAATTTAAGTTGACTTCGATCAACATTTTGGGTAAACGGACCCGGACCCAGACCCGTAATTTGACGGTCCCAGAGGGTTCGTAGGAAAATATGGGACTTGGGCGTATGCCCGGAGTTGAATTCCGAGGTCCTAAGACCGAGAAATAAATTTTTGAAAGAAATTATTTAACTGAAACAAAAAGAGTTTTTGGAAATTTGTCTGTATTTGAAATTGATAGTATCGGGCCCGTATTTTGGTTTCGAAGCCCGACACAAGTTTGATATATATTTTAGTGATGATTGTACAATTATATAAGAAACAGAGGTCATATGACGTGATTCAGACCCGTAGTTGTAAAATTTGAAACTTTGAAAGTTCTTGAGATTTTCTTTGATTTTGATGCTAAATTTGTTGTTTAAGATGTTATTTTGGCGATTTGATCGCACGAGTAAGTCCGTAGGATGTTTTTAGGGTTGTGTCCACGAGGGCTCGGGTGAGTTTCAGATGAGTTTCAGATAGGCATTGGGGTGTTTCGGACTTAAGAAAAATCTGTTGTAGTTGCTGTTCTGGTGTTTTGTACTATGCGAACGCGTGGTCACCCACGCGAACGCGAAGAGTAAACGTGACTGGGGATGGGTTTATTCTATGCTAATACATATACCAGGATGCGAACGCGGAGCACTGGGGGGCTTCTCTATGCGAACGCGTCTGGTCAAACGCGAACGCATAGCCTTAGGAAGGGAACTGGGGGAGGGGGATCGATACTCTATGCGAACGCGGCCAAAGGCTCGCGAACGGGAAGGCCCAGGGGGGTATACCTTCGGAACGCGTAGGGTGTCTCGCAAACGCGAATGCCAATAGGTCCACTGCTACGCGAACACGACAGACCTCTCACGAACGCGAAGAAGGTCTGTCCAGTGATTTTTAAAACAATAGAAAATCGGGAAAATTCCATAATTTCATATCTCCTTCCATAGAATCCGACCTTGGGCGATTTTTGAAGAGGTATTTCATCACAAAATCATAGGTTTGTGTTCTTAAACTCGTATTCTTCATTTTCCATCAACACTTATTAGATTTCTAGGCTTAAATCTTGTTCTTTAAGGGTAGAAATTCAGGATTTTACAAATTTAGGAATTTAGATGCCGATTTAGGGTCGGATTCCGAAACTAATTACATATTCTGGCTCGCGGGAGAATGGGTGATTGGGTTTTGGTCCGAACCTCGTGTTTTGACCAAGCAGACCCCGGGTCGATTTTTGAGTTTTGGGAAGAATGATAGAAAACCTATAATTAAGCATTGGGGTTGAATTATTTAGCATTTATTGATATTATTAAGTTAATTATGTGTAGATACAAGTGAATTGGAGGCGAATTCTAAAGGGACATCGGTAATTGAAGCTTGAGTTTGGCAGTGGAATCCGAGGTAAGTATTTGGTCTAACCTTAGCTTGAGGGAATATGTATTGTGTCTTATTTGGTACGTGTTAGTGTTATGTTCAACTTATAGGTGTGGTGACGAGTATCTATACGTTGGTGACAAGCATGCCCGTGAGTCAAATATTGTGATTTATGTGATTTTTCATTAAACACTACTTGAGTTTAACTTGATAATTGTCCATGTTGGTGGTATTTCCTTGGTATATCTTATTGTTGGTTATTGGTTCAAGTTTAGAATTATTACGTGAAGTTAAGTAACTAAGTGAGATTGGTTATGGTTGTTTCCCTTGCTGGGATGATATTGATTCTACTGATGTCTCCCTTGCCGGGACTTTATGGTTTTATTATTGTTTATACTGTTGATTTCCTTGTCGGATTGCTGTCATTTCATTTATTTGGGTGAGGAAGAGTATAAAAACACGAAGGGTGATGCCGTGCATGATATTGTGAGCGATTGTAAAAGCACGAAGGGTGATGCAGTGCCGATATTGTGAGAGTTAATGCACGAAGGGTGATGTCGTGCCATATTATGAAATTAAAAGCACGAAGGGTGATGCCGTGCCATGACTATGAGAGAGTAAAAGCACGAAGGGTGATGTTGTGCCGTTTATTTGATTTTATGGTGAGAAAGAGAGTATAAGCACGAATGGGTGATGCCGTGCATTGTTTCTGTGTCATTATCTCTATTGTTTTAAGTCTGGTATTTACTTTGTTGCTTTATTTGGTTATTGTTATAACTTGATATTTCCTCCCCTCAGCATGTTCCCCTTCTTGCGTATTAATTTGTTTAATTCCTGTTGTTATTAGTGTTTCTCGTATATGATTAAATTGCACAGGTTTATGTGGTTGTTGTTTCCTAGCCTCGTCACTACTTCGCCGAGGTTAGGCTCAACGGTTACTCAGTACATGGGGTCGGTTGTACTGATTCTACACTCTGCACTTTTTGTGCAGATGTCGGTACTGGACCCTTCGGACCGTAGATCGAGGTTGTTGCCTTCAGTCTAGTGGAGACCCCGAGGTAGTCCTGTAGACGTCCGCAGGCCTTGGCATCCCCTTTTATCCTGCTTTTGTTCTGTTCTTATTTACTTCTGAGACACATGTATATTTATTTTTTGTTCAGACTACTATTTGTAGTATTCGTAGACAATCCGTAAAATTGTGACACTTGTTCTGGGAGTACTTTGGCTTTGGATTTCGTATTAGTATTTAATCAGACCGTTAAATTCTGTTATCTCGCATTTTTATTTTCCGTTGATTTTATTATAATATATGGTAGACTTTTAAGAATAAAGGAACAAGATAAAATAACCGGTAATGTTGGCTTGCCTAGCAGGTTCAATGTTAGGCCCCATCACGGTCTCGACGGTGGGAAATTCGGGTCGTGACAAGTTGGTATCAGAGCACAAGGTTTCTTAGGTCTCACAATTCACGGACAAGATTAGTAGAGTCTGAGAGATCGATACGGAGACGTCTGTGCTTATCCCCTAGAGGTACACAGTTTTAGAATGACTTCACATCTATTCTCCTCTGTCGTGCGATTTGATTTCTCAATACTAATTGAATTTCTACTCTGTTCTCTCGCATATGGCGACGTGCTTCTTCATCCACTCATCAACAGCCTGAGTCCCCAGTGGAAGCTCCTACGAGGGGCCAAGGACGAGGTCGTGCTAAAGGCCGAGGCAGGGGCAGAGCTCAGCCTAGAGCAGTAGCACCAGCGGCGGAGCCTCAGGTAGAGTTTGCGATGAGGTTCCTGCCTAGACAGTTCCGGTTGGGCCAGCTCAGGTTCCCGAGGGGTTCATCGCTACCCCGGTACTTCAAGATGCTCTGGTCCGTCTAGTGGGCCTCATGGAGAGTGTCGCTCATGCAGGTTTACTTCATGCAACACCAGTCATCTCTCAGGCTGGGGGAGGAGCCCAGACTCCCGCTACTCGCACTCTGGATGCAGATGGTTTCTCAGTTTCAGACTCCAGCAGCTCAGCCAGCTGGGGTAGTTCAGCCTGGTGTTGTGGCCCAGAGCAGTGATGGAGCATCTATGTCTGCTGATGCTTTGTGGAGGTTGGACAGGTTCACCAAGCTTTTCACTACTACTTATAGCGGTACATCTTTAGAGGATCCCCAGGACTATTTGGATAGTTGTCACGAGGTTCCACGGAACATGGGGATAGTGGAGACCAATGGGGTCGACTTTGCTACTTTTCGTCTGTCGGGTTCCACCAAGACTTGGTGGAGAGATTATTGTTTGGTTAGACCAACTAGATCATTGCCTTTGACTTGGGACCAGTTCTCTCAGTTATTTTTGGAGAAGTTCCTTCCTATCACTCAGAGAGAGGATTATCAGAGGCAGTTTGAGCGTCTCCAGCAGGGTTCTATGATCGTCACTTAGTACGAGACCAGATTCATTACCTTGGCCCGTCATGCTATTATGATACTTCCCACCGAGCGAGAGAGGGTGAGGAGATTTATTGAGGGACTAGCTCACCCGATCATATTGCAGATGGATAAAGAGACAAGGAGTGATATTTCTTTCCAGGATGCAGCCAACGTGGCCAGGCGAGTTGAGATGGTTCTATTACAGGGGAGTGGTCAGAGGTCTGACAAGAGGCCCCCTCATTTAGGCAGGTTCAGTGGTGCATCATATGGAGGCAGGGATTCTTTTGGTAGGGGCCATCCTCCCAGGCCATATCATTCAGCACTTCAGGCTTCTCACGGTGCTCCAGGTGGCCGTGGTTCTCATATGCATTATTCTGATCAGTTGCCCTAAAGTGCACCATGTTGATACCCAATTTTCCGCAAATTATTTTTAAACTTGCATATAAGCTTTCATTACTCTTTGTAATAATGAGTATTTTTCCCTATTTTTCCATATTTTTATTAAATGATTTTTTGTTTGTTTAATATTTCATACTTAAATAATTATTCATAAACTATGTTATAAATAATTTCAAAATGTTTCCCAGCTCAGTATGCTACTTTAAATTGTCTTTTGTCCACTAGGATTCAATTATTTCACAAATTAGCCAATTGAGTCTCATTTAATTTTAATTACAGTAATTTTACAATTATAGCCCAATTGAACATTTTGTATTATTTTAATTAGAAACTTATGCATTTTATACTTAATTTTAGTTAATTACTGTAATTTTACCTATTTAAACTTAATTTCACTTTTATACAATTATTAACTATTTTTTACTAATTATTTATCTATTTTTATGGGTATTTAATAATTAGCCACTTTTATTTAATATCTAGCCACATGTTTAACCCAACCCATGTGATCTTTAAACCCAATTAACCCAGACCCAAAACCAAAATTCCTACCCATCCCAAACCAATTCATACCCGGCCCAACCCCATACATGATCTGAGCCGTTGATCACATAAGATCAACGGTCAAGATCCATATTTCCTTAATTAATTCCAACTACCCCCTCCCCGACCCCCTCATTTTCCAAAGCTCTCTTATCTCTCTATCTCCCGTATCTCTCTCTCTCTCTCTAGTCTCTCTAGATACTTCTGTCTCTTCGTCTCCGATGAAGCCTCTCCGCCTTCCTCCGGCCATCTCCGACCACCCTCCTTTCGACTACAAGCCTCCATGAGGTCTCCTCTATCTGGCTCACTTCATCTCTGAAGCCCTCGAGGGCCTGGGCCATGCCAACTTGCACCTGGGCTCCTGCTTTGGGTTGTTCCCGGCCTCTCCGGTGGGGTTTTGGACACGGCTACGCCATATCCACCACGATCCTTGAGTTTCACGACAGGTTCTCCGATTATCTCTGGTTCTCTTATGAAACCCTAATTTTTGCCTAAACCTCTCATATCTCTAGTATTTTATTTAACGATTCAGACCTGCTTCTTTATGTTTTACACTGTTCTCAACTCAATCTTTAAAAATCTTCAGCTTTAAAATGTTTTACTTCCTTTTCAAATTAGGGTTTCTCGGAACCTCTTCTATGCTGTGTTTTAACCGAGTTTCTCCTTGCTTTTAAGTATGTTTTCTGCATATCGTAATGATTCTGTGATTTTATCTCGTTTATGTTAAAACCCCTAATTTTCCTAGACTCCTATATGTGGTTCTGTTTACTAGCATGACTGTTCGTCTCTCTTTGCTTGAGTTTCTGTGATTAAATTGATTTGAATGAAGTTCTACTGAGTTTTCTTAGCCTAACTTAGCACTAAACAATATTTATTGTATGCTAACTTTTGTTAATGGAGAAAAAGGAAAAGTATAACAAGAATCATTACTTTATGTTCTTCCTTTTTTTTTTTGCTAAACATTACTATACTTTATTTTCAGTTAGTCATAAACCAAAAAGGAGGCAAAGTAATGAAAATTCAAATTCCCATCGATTTAAAAAAACGAAAATGAAAAAGAATCTCTTCGAGAGATTTTTACATAAATAACCGATTATATTAATTATTTACTTTCTAATCACATAAATAATTTTTATATTAATTATATATAATTATACACATATAATACATATATTATACTTTAGTCGACTTGATGAAATTACGTCAGTATCAACTTCTCTAATCGGCGGATGCCACGTGTAATAATCTTAGTGCCTCAACCATAAGATATCATGTGACCGTCAGTTTCTCACAGTCCTCCTCTTACTATAAATATCTACCTAAAACCCCCAAATTTTTGCATCACTTTATCTTCTTACATTTCATTCTAAGCAAAAAAAAACCTTTCTTCTAGCATTTGTTTAACCTACCTGTCTACTATGTCTGAGCATTCCTGTCTATTTATATGATTGTGGCTCTCATGTGATCGATTCTGGATTCCATACTTAGAGGTTTTGATTGACATACTTTCCTTTAAACCCTCAATTTCTATTCAAATTGACTGATTCATGTGTGGTAATGTATTCTTAATGGTTGTTTCCTTAATTAGAATATTTTTTGAACCTAGCCTTAATTGTTTACCCTATTATTTAATAAACCTTGATTCTTTCCTTATTTAGTCTTGTACTGATTTTACTTTACCTTATATGACTATATGTTTTACTGTTTGAACCTGAATCCCTTAACTTAAGGGAACCGTGTCTTAATTTCTACACTGATTGATTCTGCTTTCTTTTATTACCATGCCATTGTGATTCTTACCATATTTTGCTACTCGTTTTCAACTATAAAAATCCTAGCTTTTCACAAATATACACACACAGACTTGTGTTCTTCTCTCTTATCAGTACTACTCTAAGCTCTCTCTTGTGCTTTCTCTCTTCTTTTCTTTACTCTACTATTGTTATTGGCCGGCTATAATCCTAGGCCAATATTGTGCTCATACTTGGGTCTTTCACTCTGCTGCTCTCTCTTGTTATTGGTATGTCCTGATTAATCTCCAAGGTTACAAACCAATATGGCTATTACTATTTCAGTATGTTGTATTCCTAGTTGTTTTCTACCTATGCTTCTACTGTTCTACATGCAATTGATGCCCTGTTTTTCCTGATGATACTTTCCATGCTCAACTCTTTACCTGTTTATGGTTAAGCCAGTATTTGTTATGAGTTCTTCCTATCCTTGTATACATTTGTTAGGCCATTTCTATTCTTGTTCAGTATTACGTATGAACCTTCCTATCCCTGGTTCCCTGAACTTTTCATCTGTCAATATTTGACTTGCATGCTCATCTGACTGTTACTTTCTCCTAATTTCATCTATCACAACTGTCTTCTTTTACTGTCTAAACTTGGCCATTTCTTGGTCCCCTAAACCTCTTTGATTTTGTGCACTCATGCTTAAGTGAGTTTTCATAATGTCTCTGTACCTCTTGGTGTTATTATGTGATTCATTTCCCTTTTGTCTCATTATCCTTGTGTGCAATCCTGTATTGCTGAACTGTTGATTAATGTTTCTGTCTATTTTAAGTTAATCTTTCAAAAACTAACTCTCCAGTTTTAAAAACCCTTTTCTTAAACTATGAACTTTCCTCTTTTCCTTGCACATTACACTACTCCTAGAAAATTAGGTCCTACCCCCTTCGTGTGAGCATTGCCTTGAGTACCCCTAAGTACTCATGGAACTTTGACACACAAGGCTGGTAATCCCACACTACACTTTGTTAAAATCTTGGCAATCTTTCTGGGTGCTGGTATTGGCCAGGGATCCATTGGACCCTTTGGGAGCTTTGCCGCACCCAGGCCATTAAGGCTGTGGAACTCGAAAGGAGTGAGGCTGGGAGATTGGGCCTGGTTGAAGGCTCTCTATAGAATAACTTCTTGTTTCCTTTTTTATTATTAATGTAATTTATTATTCAGGTTGTAATAATTTGTAAACGAATAATTGGGGCTGGATAGTGAAAAGGGTGGGGTTATGCATTGTTAGTATAAATCCGGGTAGAAAACATGTTTAGGATTTACTTCGCCTATGTGCGCAATAGAAATCCTGTTTAGGACTTATTTGCCATGCATTAGTAAGTCATGTTTTAGGTTTATTTACTTCAACATTTCATCACACTCATGATCACTTAGCAAATCATATAAACTACCAGTAATAGATTGTTACAATTACCGTCCCACTTAGAAATCCTGTCCTAGTCAAATAACTATAAGAAATGGTTGCCACAATGACATTGCCTCTGCATATACATAACTGTTGCATTTAGAAACCATGTTTCAGGTTACTCCTGTGTGCATTAGATATCCTGCCTTTAGGACTTCTTATTTGTCAAACTACAGTAGCTGAAAGCCCAATTAGCATGTTTCCCATAAAAATATGATTAGTATACTTGAAACATTTTATGCAAGTATATACCTTTAAAATCAGAATCCAAATATGCATGTTCACCCCTTGAGATAGTTAGGCAATGTATACGACGCCTAGGTAAACTTTAGGCCTAATGCGTATTAAAATCAAATCAATTATGTTCTACTAGTTTAATCAGCCTCTTTTAACCTTTTTTGAACTTTGCTGCTCCCATTCTTGATTTTGCCTCTCTGAAGGTCACCCTACTTCTTATTAAAACTCCTCTCTATATATTTTTAACAAATCTTGAAGTCGTGCACTTGCTAACCCTTAAGATTTTTTGGTTTTGCACTATTATGTTTTCAAACTGCTGTGTTGTAAAGCTACTTCACTCCGCTCTAATCGTGCCATTCTGAGTCCTTGTTCTGTCAACCTGCTATTTTTGATACAATTTTACCACTCTTTTACTATGATTCTCTTTTTAACTACTACCCTCTGTTAAGCTACTGCATTTTAGTCACTTCTCTTTTAAAATCACTATACCACTGCAAACCATGCTTTAATGATTTTCATATGTATTTTTCTGGAAACTTTAAATCCCTGTATATTTTCTAAATCTTACCGTTGTCTATAAACAACTGCATTTCTGAAAATCAACCATTTTCTGAATTACTCAATTTAAGTTGAATTGTCTACCACATCGCTAAGTCTTTTTCAAAGCAGATCCTTTTGCAACTTACTGATTTCCCTCTAAACTCATGTTTTAAAACTCCCATCGTTGAGACCTTAAGTGTGTTTGAGACGTGCCAATTGTATGTCTATCTGTGGAGGGATTTATGAGCCTTTATTTGCCCCCTATGTGTCCCTTTATATGTGAAGTCCTACTTGTTATGCATGTCGCCTAGTATTTTATCCTTTAAACCTAGGGGTTCAACCTACTACTCACCTTGTAGGATTAGTAGTCCTAAATACCCTCCAAGACTTATAGAATTGGACGGGTAATGGCACGCTATAAGCATTCGTAACCAACACACGCATTTTAAATAAACTTTATGGGGTGGGAATGGTAGAATACATATATGATGACCGGTGCGCTAATACCACGTGTAGCCGCCTCTTCGAGGTGTGACATACCGGGTATTGCATTGAAGTGATCCGTATTACTTTAAGCCTAGGACAGTTCTTTTCAAATGTTTATTCTAATGTTATTCCAAAACCTTTAAAGATTTTCATACTTGTTTGAAATCCCCTGTTATATGAACCTTACTTGTTACTTGTTCACCGTCCAAATTCACAAAACTTATTGGCTGGGACGCACATTTGTGGATCTTGAGGGGTGCCTAACACCTTCCCCTTGGGATAATTTCAAGCCCTTACCCAATCTCTGGTAACGCAAACTAGTTCATGAGTTATCAACTCTAGGTTCCCTAACGCACCATAAAAATCGTTTGGTGGAGACTCTTCCTTAAACCCTTTCTTTTAAGGAGTTGTCCAAAAATGTAATAAACCCGATCTCTCCGTACCTAACCCGTGCGATAGAAAAAAGGGGGCGCGACACACCACCAAATCCTATCAGGGCACCGCCGCTCCAGAGTTTTCAGGGTGGTTACCCAGGTCGTCAAGGTCAATTTCAGGGCCTGCAGTCTCAGCAGCCAAGGACTTGTTATACTTGTGGCGATTCGAGGCACATTGCTAGATTTTTCCCTCGAGCCTCGAGTAGTTCTTAGCATCAGGGTTCTCGTGCCATGGTTCCAGCATCGGGTATTCCACCGCCCGCTCAGCCAACCAGAGGTGGGGTCGAGGTGTTATAGGTGAAGGTCAGGCCGTTAGAGGTTGAGGACAGACCGTTAGAGGTAGGGGTCAGCCAACAGGAGGCCGTCCTAGGGATGTAGTTCAGATTGGTAGGGATCAACCCCGATGTTATGCTATTCCAGCTAGACCTGAGGCTGAGGCCTCCGATGCTGTTATCACATGTATGGTTTGAGTTTGCAGCAGGGATGCTTCAGTCCTATTTGATCTAGGGTCCACATATTCCTATGTATCATCTTATTTTCCCCCTTATTTGATTGTGCCTCGTGATTCTCTGAGTGCGCCTGTATATGTGTCTACACCGGTAGGTGACTCTATTGTGGTAGATCGTGTCTACCATTCATGTGTAGTGGTTATTGGGGGTCTTGATACTAGTGTATATATCCTACTCCTCGATATGGTAGATTTTGATGTCATTTTGGGGATGGATTGGTTGTCGCCTTATCATACCATATTGGACTGTCATGCCAAGATCGTGGCCTTAGCCTTGCTAGGGTTGCCTCGACTGGAGTGGAGAGGGACTCATGGTCATTCTCCCAGCAGGGTTATATCTTATATGAAGGCTCGACGCATGGTCGAGAAGGGATGTTTGGCCTATTTAGCTTATGTTCGTGATTCTAGTGTTGAGGTTCCTTCTATGGATTCTATGCCCGTTGTCCGTGAGTTTCTAGAGGTGTTTCCTGTAGACCTGCCGGGTATGTCACCCGACAGGGATATTGACTTTTGCATTGATTTGGCTTCGAGCACTCAACCCATTTCTATCTCGCCATATCGTATGGCCCGCCAGAGTTGAAGGAATTGAAAGAACAGTGGCAGGATTTGCTTGATAAAGGCTTTATTAGGCCTAGTGTATCGCCTTGGGATGCATAGATTATCGGTAATTCAACAAGTTTACCATAAAGAACAAGTATCCATTGCCGAGGATCGATAATTTATTTGATCATCTTCAGGGTGCCAAGGTATTTTCGAAGATTGATTTGAGATCTGGCTACCATCAGTTGAGGATTAGGGCATCCGATGTCCCTAAGACAGCTTTTTGCACTCGGTACGTGCATTATGAGTTCTTAGTGATGTCATTCGGGTTGACAAATGCCCCAGCAACATTTATGGACTTGATGAACCGAGTGTTCAGGAATTATTTGGATTCCTTCGGGATTGTCTTCATTGATGATATTCTGATTTATTCCCACAACCGAGAGGAGCATGAGCAACATCTTCGACTCGTTCTCCAGACTCTGAGGGACAATTAGCTATATTCTAAGTTTTCAAAATGTGATTTTCGGCTGAGTTCAGTTGCGTTCTTGGGTCATGTTGTATTAGCAGAGGGTTATCAGGTGGATCCTAAGAAGATTTCGACGGTCAAGGATTGGTCTAGACCCACATCAGCCACGGAGATCCAGAGTTTCTTGGGTTTGGCAGGCTACTACCGTCGGTTTGTCGAGGGTTTTTTTGTCTATTGCAGCCCCGATGACCAGATTGACTCAGAATGGTGCCCAGTTCAGGTGGTCATATGAGTGTGAGGCGAGCTTTCAGAAGCTCAAGACTTGACTATGGCGCCAATGTTGGTTTTTCACTCAAGTTCAGGGCCACATACTGTGTATTGTGATGCATCTCGTATTGGACTTGGTGCGGTGTTGATGCAGGATGAAAGGTTATTGCATATTCTTCACGACAGTTGAAGATCCATGAGAAGAATTATCCAGTTCATGATTTGGATCTAGCAGCCATTATTCATGCGCAGAAGATTTGAAGGCAATATCTATATGGCGTGTCATGTGAGGTGTTCACGGATCACAAGAGTTTGCAATACTTGTTCAAGCAAAAAGAGTTGAATTTGAGGCAGATGAGATGGTTGGAGCTGTTGAAAGACTATGACATCACCATCTTGTATCATCCGGGGAAGGCCAATGTGGTGGCCGATGCTTTGAGTAGGAAGTCAACCAGTATGGGTAGCCTTACGTATATTCCGGTTGGAGAGAGACCGCTTGCTTTGGATGTTCAGGCTTTAGCCAATCAGTTCATGAGGTTGGATATTTCTGAGCCCGGCAGTGTTCTAGCTTATATAGTTGCTCGTTCTTCATTATTTGATCATATCCAAGATCGACAGTATGATGATCCTTATTTGCTTATCCTTAGGGACATGATGCGACAAGGTGGTGCGAAGCAGGTTACAGTTGGGGATGATGGAGTTTTACGGATGCAGGGTCGTATTTGTGTGCCCAATGTGGATGGACTTCGTGAGTTGATTTTAGAGGAGACCCATAGTTCCCGGTACTCCATTCATCCGGGCACCGCAAAGATGTATCAGGATTTGCGGCAACATTATTGGTGGAAGAGGATGAAAAAGAATATTGTAGTGTATGTAGCTCGGTGTTTGAATTGTCTGTAGGTAAAGTACGAGAATCAGAGACCTAGTAGATTACTTCAGAAGATTGAGATTCCTGAGTGGAAGTGGGATCGTATCACCATGGACTTTGTTGTTGGACTCCCACAGACTCGGAGGAAGTTCGATGCAGTATGGGTTATTGTGGATAGGCTGACCAAGTCAGCACATTTCATTCCTGTGGTAGTTTCCTATTCTTCAGAGATATTGGCTGAGATCTATATTCGGGAGATTGTTCTTCTTCATGGTGTGCCCGTGCCTATTATTTCTGACCGAGGTACGTTGTTTACCTCGCATTTCTGGAGGGCAGTTCAGCGTGAGTTGGGCACGTGAATCGAGCTGAGTGTACTATTCAGATTTTGGAGGATATGCTACGCACATGTGTTATTGACTTTGGAGGTTCTTGGGATCATTTCTTGCCATTAGATGAGTTTGCTTACAACAACAACTATCAGTCGGGCGTCTAGATGGCTCCCTATGAGGCATTATATGGTAGGCGGTGTCGGTCGCCAGTTGGATGGTTTGAGCCTGGGGAGGCTCGATTGTTGGGTACAGACTTAGTGCAGGATGCCTTAGATAAGGTTAAGGTTATCCAGGACAGACTTCGTACAACTCAGTCCAAGCAGAAGAGTTATGCCCATCACAAGGTTCATAATGTGGCATTCATGGTTGGGGAGCGAGTGTTGCTTCGGGTGTCGCCCATGAAGGGCGTGATGAGATTTGGGAAGAAGGGAAAGCTAAGCCCTAGGTTCATCGGCCCTTTTGAGATCCTTGATAGAGTGGGAGGTGGCTTACTAACTTGGTTTTCCACCGAGTTTATCAGCTGTGCATCCAGTGTTTCATGTGTGTATGCTTCGGAAGTATCACGATGATCCATCCCATGTGTTAGACTTCAGTAGTGTCCAGTTGGACAAGGACTTGACCTATGAGGAGGAGCCGGTAGCTATTCTAGTCCGACATGTTCGTCAGTTGAGGTCAAAGAGTTATCCTTCAGTTCGTGTTCAGTGGAGAGGTTAGCCTGCCGAGGCAGCTACCTGGGAGTCCGAGTCCGATATGCGGAGCCGATATCCCCATCATTTCCCCAACCTAGGTACTTTTCTATGTCCGTTTGAGGTCGAACAATTGTTTTTAGAGGTGGAGAATGTGATGACCCAAAAGGCCATCTCTTGTTTTAGAAGTCAAAACTGTGTTTCGAGGCCTTGAAAACCTCCTCTTGTCTCACCTCGGTTTGCATGCACAGTCCAGGCGTATATCCGGAAAGCTTTTAAAATTGAATTTAAGTTGACTTCGGTTAACATTTTTGATAAACGGACCCGGACCCGTGATTTGACAGTCCGTAGGAAAATATGGGATTTGGGCGTATGCGTGAAATTAAATTCCGAGGTCCCAAGCCCGAGAAATGAATTTTTGAAAGAAATTGTTTAATTGAAATTATAAGAGTTTTTGAAAATTTGATTATATTTGAAATTGATAGTATCAGGCCCGTATTTTGGTTCCAGATCCCGGTACAGGTTTAATATAGTGTTTGAGTGATGCCTGTAAAATTTAGTATGGAACGAAGGTCATATGACGTGATTCGGACCCGTAGTTGTAAAATTTGAAACTTTGAAAGTTCTTGAGATTTTCTTTCATTTTGATGCTAAATTCGTTGTTTAAGATGTTATTTTGGCAATTTGATCACACGAGTAAGTCCTTATGATGTTTTTAGGGTTGTGTTCATGTTTGGTTTGGAGCCCCGAGGGTTCGGGTGAGTTTCGAATAGTCATCGGGGTGTTTCGGACTTAAGAAAAATCTGATGTAGTTGTTGTTCTAGTGTCTGGTGTTTTGTACTATGCGAACGCGTGGTCACCCACGCGAGCGTGCAGAGTAAACGGGGTTTTGGCTGGGTTTATTCTATGCAAATGCATAGACCAGGATGCGAACACGGAGCACTGGGGGGCTTCTCTACGCGAACGAGTCTGGTCAAACGCGAACACATAGCCTTAGGAGGGGAACTGGGGGAGGGGGATTGATACTCTATGCGAACGCGAAGTCCGGGGGGGGGGGTGGGGGGAATATACCTACGCGAACGCGAAGGCCAATAGGGCCACTGCTACGCGAACGCGACACACCTCTCGCGAATGCGAAGAAGGTCTGAAATCCGACCTTGGGCGATTTTTGAAGAGGGATTTCATCACCAAATCATACGTTTGTGTTCTTAAACTCATTTTAATCATTTTCCATCAACACCCATTAGATTTCTAGGCCTAAATCTTGTTCTTTAAGGGTAGAAATTAGGGATTTTTGGAGAATTATGGATTTTACAAATTTGGGAATTTAGACATCGATTTGGGGTCGGATTGCGAAACTATTTACATATTTGGGCTCGTGGGTGAATGGGTGATCAAATTTTTGTCCGAACCTCGTGTTTTTACCAAGCAGGCGCGGGGTCGATTTTTGACTTTTTGGGAAGAATGATAGAAAACCTATAATTAAGCATTGGGGTTGAATTATTTAGCATTTATTGATATTGTTATGTTAATTATGTCTAGATACACGTGAATTGGAGGAGAATTCTAAAGGGAAAGCAGTAATTAAGGCTTGAGTTTGGCCGTGGAATCCAAGGTAAGTGTTTGGTCTAAACTTAGCTTGAGGGAATATGTATTGTGTCTTATTTGCTACGTGTTAGTGTTATGTTCAACATATAGGTGTGGTGACAAGTATCTATACGTTGGTGTCAAGCATGTCCTTGAGTCGAATATTGTGATTTTTCATTAAGCGTTTAACTTGATAATTGTCCATGTTGGTGGTATTTCCTTAGTATTGCTTATTTTTGGGTATTGGTTCAAATTGAGAATTATTACGCGAAGTTAAGTAACTAAGTGAGATTGGTTATAGCTTTTTCTCTTGACGGGATGATATTGATTGTACTGATGGCTCCCTTGCCGGAACGTTATGGTTTTATTATTGTTTATACTGTTGATTTACTTGTCGGATTGTTGTCATTTCATTTGTTTGGGTGAGGAAGAGTGTAAAAGCACGAAGGGTGATGTCGTGCATGATATTGTGAGCGAGTGTAAAAACACGAAGGGTGATGCCGTGCCATATTATGAAATTAAAAGCACGAAGGGTGATGCCGTGCCATGATTATGAAAGAGTAAAAGCACGAAGGGTGTTGCCGTGTCATTTCTTTGATTTTATGGTGAGAATGAGAGTAAAAGCACGAAGGGTGATGCCTTGCATTGTTTCTGTGTCATTATCTCTATTTTTTTAAGTCTGATATTTACTTTGTTGCTTTATTTCGTTATTGTTATAACTTGATATTTCCTCCCCTCAGCATGTTCTCCTTCTCCCGTATTAATTTGTTTAATTCCTGTTGTTATTAGTGTTTCACGTATATGATTAAATTGCACAGGTTTATGTGATTGTTGTGTCCTAGCCTTGTCACTACTTCGCCGAGGTTAGGCTCAACACTTACTCAGTACATGGGGTCGGTTGTACTGATTCTATACTCTGTACTTTTTGTGCAGATCCCGGTACTGGATCCTTCGGACCCTAGATCGAGGTTGCCGCCTTCAGTTCGGTGGAGACCCCGAGGTAGTCTTGAAGACGTGTAACGACCCGGTCTGTCGTTACGTAAAACCTGCATTATAATTGTTGTTAGTGGCTTATTAT
>ML280900.1:544-14655 GCA_005239495.1 Nicotiana undulata
CATACCTCACCAAAGCTCTTCACATCAATCTCCTCGGTACTTGAACTTGATTCTTTAAAGCCGGGAACTCCATTCAATTAGCCGGGCATAAGCTCTCCCCTTGCTTTGCTCATTTTCTCTTGATACGCTTACCTTGCCCGTTTAAGTTTTCAAGAAGTATACACGGGCATGGAAATTCCTAGCTAGGTTCTTCGTCTCAGTGCTCTCTCGGCGGCCAGCTCGTCAAAGTACCAAACCCTGGCTTTCTACCCTGAACATTGGATCCCTTTCTTCAGATTATTGTCGATAACAAATTATTTTCACCCCTTAACGAGTCTTCTCTGAACACTACTTGTGAGAGCCACATCCCACTCCTTCCCGTTACATAGAAGCATTATTTTAACCGAAATAGGAGGAAGATAGTCACAGATATTCTTTGGAAGAAACTGCAAGAACATAATGTAAAGATAGGGCTCAGGGTTGGGATAATCGATAGTTATCAACTCATGATTTAAAAAAAAAAATTACCAGATCATCACGCCTAATGTACGATCTAGGCACGTTCCTCCGAAACCATGGATAGAAATCATCTTCAATCCATCCGTTAGCATTCATGTTTAAAGTATCTATTTTGTTTGGAGAGTTGGAAATGTTGTTTAACATTTAACTTGTGTTTAAGAGATATATAAAGAGTCAAATTTTTTAATTTCCTCCAATCATATTTTTACTTTTCCCTTTGTTTCCCTCTGAAAATTGTACTTGACATTTTAGTCCAAAAACGTCATCTTGTTTTCCTTCCTAATAAAGAAGCTAGATTATATTTTAGTCCTAAAATTTAGTTATGTTTTCCCTTTTATTATAATTAATATTAACCAATAAAAATATATAGAATTATATATTGACTATTATATAAATTCTTATATATTACTATAACCTTAGTCAATGGTCAATTGGAATATTTCATAATTAAATTGCTAATTAGGTCCCAAGTCTAACAATTGATTTCAAATTAACATTACAAGGGGATTAAATATACAAAATACACATTTTAATTAGGTTCAAAATCTGCATTTTACTGAAATTTATGGTCAAATATGTATTTTTAAATTTGTTGGCCGTGTATATATACACACTCATCCAAACAACCCTAAAGACATAAACACACACTCATACACAAACCTTAGAAAACCAACTATGGAATCCTCTCCCAGTTCTGCCAAACGACCCCTCTCTTACTCCTCTTCTGATGATAATGACGAAGAGCATAATCCGATATTTGAAGTGATTATGAAAGAGTCATACATCAATCGCGACTATCTAGTAATTTTTTTAATAAATAATTAAACCAATAACCTCTGGCAGTGTGGCTTTTTTTTATGGGGGGTTTGGGCTAAATGAGTTTCTTACTACTGATGATTTTTTTATTCTGTTTCCAACATATTCCAAAACGAATCTACGAGCATCTTTCTGAAATAACTAACACTGCACTTCTTCAATACAATGACAAAGAGTGGTTTGTAGGATTGACCATTGGTGAACGAAGAAGACTTAAAGATGACTGGAAAAATTTTGTGGTGCAAAATGATATCAAGCGTGGTTGTGTCGTTAAATTTGAGTTGGTTGAAATTGTGCCATTGTTTGTTGTCTTCAAAGTGGAAGTGAAAGGACAAGGAACTTATGAAGATCCGGTTGAAATTAATTAGTTTTTAGGTTATGTTTGTGTTATTTTTTTAGCTTTAGTTTGTAAGTTCATCCAGTTATGATATGTTTACTTTTATTTTCTACTGAACTATGAATGATATCAAATTTGAGTTTTTAGGTTATCTTCATTCTTCATTCAGTTTTATGTTATCTTTTTTTCCGTTTTTATATCATATCAAAAGACTAGTTTAAAGTCTTGAATTCGAAAGAGTTAGGAAGAGTAAAATAAAAGTGTAAATACTTTATTGAGAGTTAAATGGTTGGTATGTGAATAGTTTTGTTAGTAAATAGGATTCTACATAGGATTCAAAATTTGTATTTATTGATACAATTTTGGTAACCGAAATAGTTAATACAATTCAACTAACACCATTAATTTCGACAACAGATAGTCGCACCAGTAATAGGTTGTTCGTTCAGTTATAGGTTGTTTGTTCACTGACATGATTCTTTAGGCTAACTATAATGTAAAGAATTTCAGTGAATTAGGCTAATTAAGGATTCAAAATTAAAGCTTAGGTTTCAAATTTAGGATGAAAAACGATGAAATTAACATTAAAACACTATTTAATTAGCATTCCAATGATGGGATACAAAGCTGCCAATTTTTTTTTTTTTTTTGGGTGAAATAGAAAGATAGAGATAGAAAGATAGAATAGGGAGAGAGTACTAAGAAAGATAGGAGGAATAGATATGGGCACTTGTATGTCGGGACAAGATATTGTACAATTTTTTTGAGGAGGAAAAAAAATATCACGACCCAAAATCCAACTAGTCGTGATGACACATAACCCAACCCGCTAGGTAAGCCAATTAACAACTATTAATTTTTAATGAAATTTAATAAGACAACTAAGTAAAACAAAATATCTAAATCCTATACATTTCCCAAGGACTAGTAGTACAAATCATGAACTTCTAAGAATATAATTTACAAAGCTGAAAGGAAATAAATACATCGTCTGACTGAAAGTACATAAACATAGTTTTATAGATTTAAAGCTACCACAAACTAGGGGCAGCTACAACTGGGACGCGGGTACATCTTCAATCCAGCTCCCATCGAACACAATAACATCAACAACCAACATCTGCACGCAAGGTGCATAAGTATAGTATGAGTACAACCTACCCCATGTACTCAGTAAGTAACAAACCTAATCTTAGGTTGAAATCAGTGACGAGCTAACACAAGATCGGTACAATACCAATATTCCACATCAGTTCATAACATCATAATACATGTAATAAAAAAGGTATCTCAGAAGTAAGATGCTCAGCTCGTTCACAGTTCTAAAAAATGGGCATGTTTTTCAAGTATCTAAGTGAAACCCATCATCTTTTACCAAAATTCCTAAAATACGAGTAAGTTTGAAAACTGTAATTTTTCAAATATTCTTTCCACAATAAGTAAGATGTTTCATTTTCTTTCTAGATAACAAGTGAAAAATACCTCTCTACGCCTACATATCAATGTGTGTAAAGGTCATGAATGACGTGATACTATATAACATGAAGAAAAATGCATCTCTATGCCTATATGTCATGTGTGCATGCAAATGCCATGTATCCCACAGATGAATCATGTACTCACACTCTCAGAGTACTCCATCTCATTGTCTCGTATCCTCTCTCAGTATGCTCAATGCTTAGCACCCTCAATCACTCAGCGTTATACAATAACTGTTGCGGCGTGCAGCCTGATCCACACACACACACACACACACACACACACACACATATATATATATAGTTGACCGCGCTCACTGGGGTGTGCGGCCTCCGGAGGGGCTCCTTCAGCCCAAGCGCTATGTCGTTGCGGCGTGCAGCCCGATCCCATAAAATGTAATCAATATATCGTTGCGGTGTGCAACCCGATCCCATAATATGTAATCAATATATCGTTGCGGCGTGCAACCCAATCCCATAAAATATAATCAATATATTTCTGCGGCGTGCAACCCGATCCCATAAAGTATAATATAATATATTGCGGCGTGCAATCCGAACCTATAAAGTATAATATAATATGTTGCGGCGTGCAACCCGATCCCAAAATGTCACTCTCACTCAGGCCCTCGGCCTCACCCAGTCATCACTCACTCCAGTCTCACTCATGGGCTTTCCCTAAAATAATGATATGATGTATCAATAACAACAACTGAGACTGAGATACGATATACATGCATGAATATGACTCAGTACGAAATATCAATGAAATTAGTGAGATGGTAGCAAAAAACGACCACTATGGGTCCTAACAACATCAACATGAAGCCTAAACATGATATTTAGCATGACTGACAGCTCAATTACTTTATCGCATGGTGAAAACACAAATATCGACAAACTAGGGCCACTATACAGTGCCATGGAAGCAACAGAGTCCCAATTCACATGGTGCACGCCCACATGCCCGTCACCTAGCATGTGTGTCACCTCAATACCAATCACATAACACGTATTACGAGGTTTCATACTTCCAGCACTAAGTTTAGAAGAGTTACTTACCTCGAACAAGCCAAATTCAATACCTAGAAAGCCAAACGAAGCTAAAAAAGGCAATCCCGCGCATAACAACCATCTTAATGGCTCTAAACTAGACAAAAGCAAATAAAATACATTAAATAATTCCAAAGGAAATAAACCCAATCGATAAAGGTCAAATCTTCAATAAAATCCTAAATCGACCAAAAAGTCAAACTCGGGTCCGCGCCTCAGAACCTGACAAAACTTACAAAATCCGATAACTCATTCAATTACAAGTCCAACCATACTACTTTCAGCCAAATTCGACTCCGAATCGATGTTCAGACTCAAAAATTCACTTTATGAAATTTTATACAAAACCCCCAAATTTCATTTTGAAATCATCAATCAAATGCCAAAAAACGAAGATGGACTCATGAAATACAACAAAAATCGAGTATAGAACACTTACCCCAATCCATATGATGAAAATCACCTCCAACAATTGTCCAAATACGAGCTCCCTAACTCAAAATATGACCAAATGAACAAATCTTCGACATTAAGTATATTTGATCAACTGTTCTACCTCGTTTTGCATGCCAAATGATCCCAAAACTTGCTTTTGATGCCTCCAATGGATTTCTTGTGAAATTTCAGTCAAGATAGGCTTTTGAATCACTCAAGTTGACCTTATAATGAAGGAGATATGTTGATTTCAGTATTTGAAAATGTGCAGATTTTTAAATATGAAGTCAGTGAAAATTTTGTAATTAATATGAAAATCTAGCAACCCAATTCTTAGTAAAATGACCATAAAATCCTCATATGATGTCCAAATTCGACGATTCTTTTTGCTACGGGTCCGTAATTACGATAGGGATCTAATGATTCAATCAAAATAGAAATTTAAGCTCATTTATTCAATATTATATCATTTATGCTTGAAGAAACGACGTAGAAACATAAGAAAACGAGCGCAACACAACCCAAACTTATCCGAAGCTCACCCGAGCCCCTCGGGACCCCGTACAAACATACCAAAAAGTCCCATAACATAACACAGACTTACTCGAGGCCTCAAGTCACGCATAACAACATCGAAACGACGAAACGCACCTCAAATCAAATTTAATGAACTTTCGACTACCAATAACGCGCGCCAAAACATATCAAATCAACTCGGAATGAACTCAAATTTTGCACACAAGTCCTAATACATATTATACAGAGCTACTTGTGCCCCCAAACTACTGAGCGAAGTGTAAATGCTCAAAATAACCGGTCGGGTCGTTACATTCTTCTCCACTTAAACATACGTTCGTCCCCCAACGTGCCAAGAGTTGTTCTCAAAATCATCAAACCGTCGTATAACCTTACCATGCACATACCCGGGGGTGGTCCCACTCCTGTCCCATATAGGTCTGATAACACAATACAACTTAAATTTCTGAATTTACCTAGCACATAAACCTTTGGATCCAATTTTTTCAACATCCGAAATTCCTTATAAGATCTCGCGACCTACACGCTGTATAAGTCTGAACAAGCCGTACAAAACCGCATCCACAACCCAAGCTATAATTATCGGGTATACCACATGACTCAAGTACCATAGCAAAAATCCCGATCACAGTAACTGCTTAGAACAACCCAATCCCATGTAATAAACCTCGTACCTAATAAAACCTCATCCTAAAACCTTCGTACACTGTCGATAATGACAGAACACGCAAAAACTCATAACCATTCGTCAAATCAACAAGCCATGGAGCTCCCTCTCCTTTAACAAGAACTATAGCCAATTCCTAAGCCTATTTCCGATATTATCCTTCCAAATATACCGCAATCAAATCTGATAGCACCCATCCTAGGTCCGTCGACTCAATCTTATCGAATACCCACTACTTTATTGACACGAAACACCAATACTACTCATAGCCACAAACCGTGCAATCCATGCACCAATAAGCAACAATCTAAATGTATTCAATCATGAAAATGACTCAATCAAGAGAACCGTCACGCAAGCTTAACGGGTACCACCACAACGAAATGCTAAGAACCTACCACCTGACTCTAATACAAAGGTTCATACCTCAACATAACTCCGCTGCAATGCGCAACTCCATCAAAATGTTGGTCCATATCATATACCTCGAGCCACCCTGCTCAAAATCAATAACCACGAAAAATTTGACATCAAGTACCCAAAATGCATTACCATAACCACGAAGAATCAGATGAAACAATGCCACACAAATCTCGATAGGACATAACCAATACGCCATCAATCATGCAATACCCAATTACTTAATTACTCAAATTCCACTACAAGACCACTATAGAACCTCACCATGTGTGCCAAAAACCAACGAATCACAACCCCTTGTAGCATAACAGAGTATCTCACAGGAAATTTCAGAACACGAATAATCTTAGCAACAACCGAATAGCAATCCCTCAACAATAGCATATTGGATCCAAACAATCCAACTCGCTGTAGATTACACATCCTAATTGGGACTACCAGTGGACCCCCAAATCAACTCCGGGCATCCACAAATAGATAAAAAGAAACCTCCGAAAACCCACAATGACTGAATCATAACACATACCATCATCTGGCTAGCTTCGACCATGACTTCACCGTCCACAACAATGAAACCATACGCTCGTGAGAGCTCCCGGTCTCCAAATCCATAGAACACACAAATCACCATATCTGATCCAACTCCACTACTAGAATGTCTGACACATCTCTCATACCCGATCATCCCACAAGGAATTCTCCTAAATTCTTCCGTGTCACATAGAAAAATTCGAATATCAGCAATCGATCAACTAGGAGAGTGCCGTAGAACCAGTGAAGTATCCATAAATCAAACACATTTCCCCTTCTGAAATGTATACTCTCATCAAGCCATACCAAATAGTGACATCATGACCTAGTCATCTGAAACTGTCCATGCTGCCTACGAATTTCATGACCTTCCCTTCAAAACTGAACTGTGATGTCGCTCACGCAAATCTCAATCCCACACAACACACCGCATATACCATGCCATCTTATGGGGAAAAAATGAGAACTTCATAGTCCACTCCGAGTCACAAGCAACTACATACTCAATTAGCCAATGATTTTCCATTTGATTTCATCTAGGAGAAATTCACTATACACTACATGCTCCTCACGCCAGTAGGAAATATACCCCTCGAACCATGGTAAAACCATTGAGAACTCTTTGAAACCCATTTGCCACTACTAGAAAATTGATCTACGGCAACAATGGCAAAACGGTTACAATAGATAGAAAAACCATTTCCATAGACCTATTGTAACGGTTCAGGGACCGTCCCATCAGGTCGCGTAGCTCTATCGCAACAGTTTCATGCAACGGTTGCACAGTCGTTGCAGTAGGACTCTGTATGGTAACGATTTTGGAACCCTTGCAATAGGTCTATCTATTTTAACGATTAATTAGTCAAATGCGACGGTGCGAAATCATCTTAATATCATTTTTGGGAAATGTATTTTCTGCTATAACAACGGTTTAGATGATATATTGCGGCGGTTATTAGGAGTTGACACAACGGTTTATTAAGGCTATTGCAACAGTTATAGGAGCTACTGCAACATTTTATTGAGACTATTGCAACCATTATTAGGAGCTACCGCAACGGTTCATGAAGGCTTGCAAACACTTTGTTGAAGCTATTGCAACAATTTGTTTACAATCTCCATAAATATAAACTTTATAATATTGTTGTCACGACTCCAAATCTAAACTAGTGGTGATGGTTCCTATCGTGGAACTAGGCCAGCCAAATTAACACTCAAAACGTAAAGAATCTTTCATTTATATCATTACTAAACTGATAATCCATAAAGGTTTCGTTTAATCATTTTTAAAACAGATAAAGCTACGCCGAATGTTAAATACAACCCCAAGATCCCGGAGTCACTGGCCATGAGCATCTAACAAAATATACAAGTCTGAAACATAAGCTTTATAATAATAAGAGGGAGAAAGCAGGGCTGCAGACGCGTGCAACTACCTCGCATATCTCCGAGAAATCCCAGAGGCAGGTAAACATCTCACTTTGTCCTAGCACCTGAATATGCACACAAGGTGCAGGGAGTAATGTGAGTACGCCAACTCAGTAGTAATGAAAGTAAATAATGTCTGAGAACTACGAAACACATAAAACAAGTCATCAATTCACAACAAATACAATTATTCTTTCCAAAAATCACAGATACGATAATTTGAAGCACTTGAAAGTCGATTTCAGTAAAATTCCTTTGAAAATGTACCTTCCCACAATTTCCATAGAAATCAAAATAATTCAGTATAAGAATGATAGAGTTCATAAATAGCCTCTCGGCAAAAAACATGTATCATAAATGTCCCCTCGGGCATATCATCACTCAGAATCAGTCACTCAGCAGGCCTCACAATCACTCGGTATCAGCCCCTCGGGCAACCTCACAATCACTCATGCCTCCCAATCACTCGTCACTCGCACTCGGTAGGTACCTGCGCTCACTAGGGGTGTACAGACTCCGGAGGGACTTCTTCAGCCCAAGCGCTATAACAAGCTAAATCATGGCATCAATCACTCCGGCACTCGGCCTATCAATAACATGCTGCGGCACGCAACCCGATCCCATATCATATCCTCACAAATCAGGCACTCAGCCTCACTCAGTCATCATAAACAGTATAACATGCTGCGGCGCGCATCCCGATCCCATAATATCCTTACAACATAGGCCCTCGGCCTCACTCAGTCAGAAACCTCTCAAAAAGCCGCTCGGGCTATCAGTAAAATAGGGTACTCGACCCAAAATATCATTTTATATCACAAAATAGCGTAAATAAGAATGAGTTTCGAAATCAGTTAAACATAGTATGACTGAGTGTAGATCATAAGTCAACACAGTGAGGAATAACAATAAAAAGCCCCCAAGGGGTCCAAACACTTGGCACGAGGCCCAAATATGGCATTCCGCCCAAATATAGTAATAATCTTTAAAACATGAAATATCATATGATTTAGGATCAAATACGCAACTTAATAGTTGCCACGAGACGGACTAGGTCACAATCCCCCAACAGTGCATGCCACACACTCGTCACCTAGTATGTGCGCCACTCCAAAATAGTGATAAAATGTGAAGTTTGGGGTTTCATACCCCCAGGACAAGATTTACAGTCATTACTTACCTCGAACCGGCCAAAATCCTAATCCGCGATGCCTTTGCCTCTTGACTCAGCCTCCAATTGCTCTGAATCTAACCAAAACCAGATTAATATTATCAATATATGCTAAAGGGAAAAAGCCCGCTCGAAAATAATCAAATTTCATCAAAAAATCCCAAAATTGACCAAACCCGACCCCCGGGCCCACGTCTCAAAATTCGATAAAAATCACAAAATCGGAATCCTTATTCATTCACGAGTCTACCCATATCAAATCCATCGAAATCCGATCTCAAATGCCCATTCAAATCCACAAAAGAATTCCCAAATTTTTCTTCCATTTCCCCCCAATTTTCACTCCAATTATTCAAATTAAAGGATGAAATTCAATACTAAACCATGGAATTAAACCAAATATGAGTGAAGAATACTTACCCCAACCACTCCACTGAAAATCTCCTCAAATTTCACCTTCTACCTAGCTCTCTAATGGATTTTGAGATTTTTGGACTTAAACCCTCGTTTTTGAATTAAACACTTTCTGCCTAGGTGCATTGCTCACTGCGATCTCGGAAATCAGCAAGCGACCGCGAAGAACAAAATGACTCTGCCCAAAATTAACCCTACGCGATCACATAATACCATTCGCGATCACGTTGCTCACCGCTGACTCCCTTACGCAAACGCGAAGAGGCAACCATCCTGCCTCAACTTAGGCCCAACACTACGCGATCGCATGCATTGCTCCACTTGCCACACCCTATGCAAACCCTGACCCATGTCCGCGAATGCAAAGAAGAAACAAACAACCTCAGACCTTCCCTTACGCGATCGCATCCCTCACTCCGCGATCGCGATGAAGGGCAGAGACACCAGATGCAGAAACACACCAGCACTGACATCATAGAGAAATATAGCCCAAAGTCGATCCGAAACACGCACGAGGCCTTCGGGACCTCAACCAATAGTACCAGAACTTCATATATCATCACTCGAACTTAGTCGAACCCTTGGAATGCTCGAAATAACGCCAAAACACCAAATTAATCCATGATTCAAGCCTAAGGATTTCTAAACTTCCAAAATTTGCCAACGATGCCGAAACCACCCCAAACAAATTCCGAATGACCTGAAAATTTGCACACACATCCAAAATGACACTACGAACCTTTCCTAACTTCTGGAACTCCATTCCGACCCCGATAGCTAATTTCCCCTGCCAACCGAAAATTGCCAAAAACTCAATTTCGCCGATTCAAGCCTAATTCTACTTCGGACCTCAAAACAACATCCCAAACACACTCGTAAGTCCCAAATCACCTAAAGAAGCTATCTGAGCCATAAAAACCACATTCCGAGATCATTTACCTATAAGTCAACTTTCGGTTGACTTTTCCAACTAATTAACCAACTTAAGAGGCTAAGTGTCTCATTTCTCTCCACAATCACTCCGAACCCGAGCCAACCGACCCAACACAACATAAAAGAGCTGAACAACACATAATAAAGCAAAAATAGGTAAAACATGGCTAAACTCTCAGAACAGCCGATCGAGTCATTACAATTGTCTAACAATTCAAAAGCATACATAAGCTCTCAAAGTAATTGTCACAACCCAAATTTCCCTCCGTTGGGTATCGTGACGGCACCTATTCTCTACGACTAGGTAAGCATAAAACTTGCAGAGAAAGAAAAGCAATACAATAATTGAAATAGAAAAGAAGAAGAAAACACATAATTCAGCCGCTCGACATATACAATTTCACTTCCTAAAACCCGGAATGTCACGACAGTCACAAACTCTGTACTAAATGTAGCTCTATACAATGACATAGTAGAAAAATACATAAGTCCTCTATGCCTATAATAGAGTAGAAGGGGACTCGTGGGATTCTGCGGACGCGACACAATTATCTCGCGGTCTCCTAGCAGCTACTAGAACGACTCCTAGCCACGATACTGGATGCTGGTACCTGGATCTGCACATGGAAAACATGCGCAGGAAAGGGCATGAGTACTCCACAATTGGTACCCAGTAAGTGCCAAGCCTAACTCCAGTCAAGTAGTGACGAGGTCAGGTTAAGGCTCTACTGGATGTTTATAATAAAAACAGTTTGAAATTTCATAGAGAGATATAATAAGCTAAAGCAAAAAATAGTAGAAACAGTAAGCTGAAAGAAATAGTAAAAAGGGAGCCCTCGACTCAACACGGCGTATCTCACAGTAGCAGATATGCAATGCAGTACATGGGGAAAGCTCCCGGAATCTAGTCCGTAGTCCCAATTTAAATATGCGATGCAGTACAGAGGGAAAGCTTCCGGAATCTCGTCCGTAGTCCCAATTTAAATATGCGATGCAGTACAGGGGAAGCTCCCGGAATCTCGTCCATAGTCCTAATTTAAATATGCGATGCAGTACAGGGGGAAAGCTCCCGGAATCTCGTCCATAGTCCCAATTTAAATATGAAATGCAAATGAATACCGGATACATATTATTTAAACAGTTCAAGAAGAATCACAGGCAAATATGGATAAAACTACCTAAACATGGTGCAAATAGTAGCAATTTAGGGGAAACTCAAGTAAAACAGGTAGACATGCTTATTCCTAAGCTAAACTACACAGTTAGTACATGAAACAATGAAATAAAGATGAAATGATTTATGTCATGAGAGGAAAAGTGGAGTTTTAGCAACAATAGCCCGTGTACGCACTCGTCACCTCACGTACACGGTGCTCATATAACAGAAACGATATCAAAACAACCTAAGGGGAAGTCCCCAACACAGATTTAGGCAAGCCACTTACCTCGACTGCCCTACTCAACTCAAAATCACGTTGTTGCCACGAGTATCTGACTCCGGGTGGCTCAAATCTATTCAATTTGATTGCATAAAGTAAATATCAACTCAAGGTACCAAAATAGCTAATAAGTTGGATCTACTTTGATCCCATCACAAGACACCACATGGCCTAAGAATGCCACAGAATCAAGCCAAAATTCACATAGAAAATTTGGCATACAATTTCTTCTCCCTCAAAGTCTGAAGCACAGTCCTCAAATACTGCTCATGGTCCTCCTGGGACCTAGAATATACCAAGATGTCATCAATGAAAGCGATGACGAAGGAATCAAGATAAGGCCGAAATACGTTGTGCATTAGGTGCATAAAGGCTGCTGGGGCATTAGTCAGCCCAAATGACATAACAAGGAACTCATAGTGGCCATATCTGGTCCTGAAGGTAGTCTTCGGGATGTCCGACTCCTGAATATTCAACTGATGATAACCCGAACAAAGGTCAATCTTGGAGAATACCCTAGCACCATGTAACTGGTCAAATAAATCATCAATGCGAGGCAATGGGTACCTGTTCTTCACTGTAACCTTATTAAGCTGCTGGTAATCAATACACATACGCATCGAACCATCCTTTTTCTTCACAAATAATACTGGAGCACCCCAAGGTGAAACACTAGGCCTGATGAAACCCTTATCAAGCAACTCCTGCAACTACTCCTTCAACTCCTTCAACTCAGGAGGAGCCATACGATAGGGAGGAATGGAAATGGGCTGAGTGTCACGCATACCCGGAAGATTAGGTGGAAAAACATTGGGGTAGTCTCGCACAACCGGAACTGACTCAACTGAAGGGGTATCAACACTAACATCTCTCACATAGGCTAAATATGCATCACACCCCTTCTCCACCATCCGCTGAGCCTTAAGAAAGGAAATGACTCAGCGGGAAGTATACTCTAAGGAACCTCTCCACTTTAACCTCGGTAAACCTGGCATAGCCAGCGTCACAGTCTTGGCGTGACAATCAAGAATAGCATAATGAGGCGACAACCAGTCCATGCCCAAAATAACATCGAAATTTACCATACCGAGTAATAACATATCAGCTCTGGTCTCAAAACCACTGATAGCAATCAAACATGACCGATATATGCAGTCCACAATAAGAGTATCTCCCACGGGAGTAGAAACATATACGGGGGAACTCAAAGAATCCTGAGATATCCCCAGGTGTGAAGCAAAATAATAAGACACATATGAATATGTAGAGCCTAGATTAAATAATATTGATGCATCCCTATGACAAATAGGGACAATACTTGTGATGACCGAATCTGAAGCAACAACCTATGAACGGGCTGGAAGAGCATAGTACCTGTCCTGGCCTCCCCCTCTAGGGAGACCTCGACCTCCCCCACCTCCACCTCGAGCTGTCTGAGAAGGTGGGGTAGCAGTTGGGGCTGGAAGAATAGCTGGAGGACCCGGTGGAGTAGGTAGGGCATGATAAGACTGAGATGGTGCACCCCTCCTAGTTCTGGGGCAATCTATGATCACGTGGTGAGGGTCACCACACTAAAAAAAAAACCTCGGAGGACGTGGCGGCTAGTGCTGACTCTGAACTGGCCGGTGATAGCACCTCGAACAAGAGGCACATAAGATACTGGTGGCGCATAATAAGGCTCCTGAGGTCTAGGAGCAGCTGAAATACCACAGGCTGCTGGAAGAGTTGAATGAACAGGGTGACTCACAAAACCCCTGCTATAGCGTGCTGCTAGTGCACGAACTCCCAAAAAATGACCAGTCTCTCGAGACCTCTTGGCCTCTCTCTCCTCCCTGTCCTGGGATAACATACTCTCAATCTTCCGAGCAATACTCACGGCCTGCTGGTAAGGGATATGTGAAACCCCACGTGTTATTTTTCTCTCTTCTCTTACGTAAAATACGTAACGTGGCGT